>CAXIWQ010000133.1:0-62968 GCA_964036275.1 Litoditis marina
TAATATTCAGAAAACTGCGTTATAGACTAGCCAATATATGACATACCGCCCATCACAGAAAATGGTCAATACATGTGCGGTATCCATGCTTTCTTGGTGCAGCTCCTTATAAAATAGAAGAATTCTAAAATTGAATGGGAACGCATTCAAGTTCACGGCTCTATTGCTGACATTTCTCGTTTGAAATTTATTAGTTTCCTTTTCAAATTTACTGTGGCGTCTTAAACCTTTACAGCTAAATATAGCATGAACGTGTAACACTGCAAAGGTAGTTGAAGGTGGGGATTTTAAAGGCGAATTCACCTACTGCAGTGGTAGTTGAATTCAACAAAATGCGTATTAAATTACACTGAGACGAACGCATATGTAACATATAGTTCCTGAGTTTCAAGTCACAACATGGATCATTTTTCTCAGTTGAACCTACGTTACTTTCTACTCTGGTCTATTGAAAATCACACACGATAAAAAATGAAAACATTGCATTGTTCTCAACTTGAGTGATAATAATCCATCAAAAAACTAATTATTCGCTATAATTCCTGTGCTTTGGTTTTTCGTTTTCCGCATAATCCTCATATTTCGATCGAATGTTTCACCGGAAAAGAATCTTAATTCCCAGGGATTCTATTGTGTACACTCATTAGGAAAGGAGTGGGGTCGGGTTACATGGAAGGGTAGGAAAGGAACTGAACATTATGGCGCATCCTGAGACAGCATAAAAGCAAACAGGTTTAGAAATATTAAACACTGGATTACCGAGAGTAATTACGCAATCATGGAGTAGTTCTCAAACTTCGATATAGAAGGTTCCAAATTGATAAAATGTCTGCTCCTCGCGGGATTCGAACACGTGACCAAAATCATGCAGGTACCCACACTAACCACTAGACTAACGGAGCGCTTTCCAGGAAAGCTAGCTAAACTACTATATATGTTCGTACACAGCGTACACTCAGATGTACAGTATGACCCTGACTTTCTTTTAGCAACGATTATAGTCAGCCTTTCTGAAACATTTCTTAGTAGTTCGAGACGGAGAAGGTATTTACAAAAGTGTTTTTCCTTCTCTGGATGTAACATTTTCTTGTCTGATCATCTTTATCAGCTCCCCACTACTTTTTTAATCTATCGCTGCTGCCCCTCTCTCCTGTTTTCTTCTTCGCTGTTTCTGTTTCCCTAGCTCCCTCCCTTCATATATTTATTTCTCTTCCTCTTTCTTTATCTCACTAGAACCTTCTATCCCCTCTCTCCCTATCTCTATTTCTCTACTTCTTCCAACATTCCTCTATATTCCTCTGATTCCCTGCCCCTCTCGTTCTCTATCCCTCTCCTCCCCTCCTTCTTTCCTCATCAGTAGTTGCCTAGTCCGTTCCATAGCCGTGCTTATCCAATTTAGGCGTCGAAACAGGCCCCGCCCCTTTCTCTCTTCTCTCTCACCATCTCTCGTTCTCTTACAATGACAACATATCCGTATTATTCATACTTGTATATTTCCCGCACAAAGTGAACTTGTTATTCATTGATTTTAGTGTCAAAAATTCATTCCCGTACGCGTGTTGTCATTATCATTTCAACGTGGTTTCTTGATCCTTGTTTGGTCATTTATCTCGACATGTGACTTACCTTTTTTTTATCACACGCTTCAATTGCGTATTAAATTCATTCATTCATTCAAATGAGTAGCCATTGATGAATGAACTCGTACACAAACTACGTGGCGTAAACTGAGACATAGCATTAACAAAAAAGAGAAGAAAAAAGAGAAGACTTTTTTCTTGATCTTTTCCAAGAACTGTTTTCATAAAGCCTTTTCTTTAACAAATCAAAAAACTACAATGTTTTTTCTTTTGTGGTTAAAGTAACATTTCCAAATTTTATCACAATCGTTCAACTGAAAAAAATCAGAATTGATTTTGAGTTGCTGTCTTTTTGGACGTATACATCAGAAATCATGAATCAAGAAACCCTTTCTAGTATATTATTCAGTTTTAAAATTATTTACCACTCATATGAAGCAAACTATAATCAATACCCAACAATATTAAAATATAGTCTATAAACTAGAATTGAAACATGGAGTAGAAAAAGGACAAATTGACTGAACGACTTCTACAGTCTTCATTGATACGTTAAGCAGGTTCTCATAGCAACACAATTCGAATTAATTACGATTTCCGAGCACAATTTGAATTATTTGAAGAAACACAGTGATTTTATATATTGTACCTGAAACACAGCGGTGACATACGGATGCCAATGTCGGAAGGTGAAACTCAAATACAGGATTTTGTAATGCCCTAGTTATGTGAAATCGTAAATTTTACTCGTATATTTGCCCACCCATAAAATTGAAATTAAAACTCAGCAACAGTATTTTTTGTAAATTACGAGGAAATAAATATGGTGTGTTGAGGCTGACAGTTGGGAAGTCAACTATACAAATTTGGGTGAAGGCAAACATATCACAATTTCAGTAACTTTTACGTTTTTTTCTGAGTTTACACAACTTGTATGAACTTGGGATATATCCGTATTTGTCTGGAGTAACAAAATATTATATCTGTACATACTGATATAATATTTTGTTACTCTAGACAAATACGGATATATCCCAAGTTCATACAAGTGTTGCTCTAGGAAGAACAGTCGAAAACTACTTTTGAATTGTACCGGGTTTGTAGTTTGATCCTACTGCATTTTGGACGTCATCAGATAATTTTGATGTGTATGACAGATCAAACTACAACTCAACGTTGGTCACTCCATAGAAGTACATCACATCCAGTGTAGCACATATCGGTGATTGGCATAAATTAGATTCGAATCATCTCAGGGAATTCCTGGGCGAAGATTGTGTCATTGATATAGAAGTACTAGATACGATTGAGATGAATAGACTGCTAATTAGATGCGAACAGCGAATATTCGACGTGTATTCTGTACTTGAAAGTCTATTACTAGCGAACAGCAAGCCAATTATGTGTTTGAGATATGTTTGATAACATCTAGCGTATGGCCTAAAGTATGGAACAGCTGGTGGGTCAGCTAAAAAACAGATTTGTTCATGAAGTGAGTCTACAGTATACCGAAAAATAGGCAAATGTCTGACTCATCTAGTTTTTACCGCTCGTTCGTTGTTTTTTTGCCTTAGTTCACGGGGTCAGATCTCAGCTATACGTCTTAGCAATCCACATTTCACCATGTTCAAGGTCCAATGTTCAAATATCATTTAGTTTTCATTCAAATCGCTACGAAGTGGTGTTTTTCTGCTTTCCAAATATTACTATCTCTGCACATTCAAAAGATTTGTCCCAACGAGGTTAGTGATTAACGAGGTTTATCATGTCATTGAGTTTTTAATATCTACCACTGAGTACCAAGGTTTGGTTAATATCCTCTTGCTCATCTATAGCTCATACAACCAACCCAACGTGCACTTGAATACTACGCGATTTTGTTCCATCACATAATGTATCACGTCGCTTCGTTTCGAGGCGGTGGTTTGGTTAGATTATACAGAACACAAAACGTACCTCAGCGACTTCTTTGGTGGTATAGTACATCAGTTGGGTCGCATCATCATAATATAATTGATTTTTGCATTTATCGTCAGCGTACAATAATCGTCACAATCATTTATACATATTTTAAATATTCCCTTTTAAATATGCCCGGATTTCCCTTTCTCCCCAGGGGGTGCCACAACTGCCAATGTGGAAAGTCAAGTAAGTGTTCAATGGAAAATCTATGTTCTATTCTATTTCACGTGTTTTTTTTTCTTTTCCTGAATGCGTAGGATTCTCCATTCTTGATTACTGCCCGATGCCCTAATTCTCTTATCCTCGCTTCAGCGGCTTTTCTTCTTTCAGCAACATCTCCTTAGCAACGACGATGGTAGGTCACACTTTCTGGAAACAATATAAATGTAAACCAGGTCTTGATTATGGAAATATCTCAAGTCCGCCACTTTCACCCTTTTTCTGTTGAAGCAACCATACGACCTTTAAAGACAAAATATTTTAATTATATGAGGAAACGGTGCTTCCAATCACAGATGTTTGCCTCCTTTTTTCCACTTCACTCTCCCAATGTTTACCGAACTTGTAAGGTTCACAGATATCTTGTTAGACAGGACTAACGGAACACTGCGAACCAATATCCAAAAACGCGTTGAATTCCGGTTTGAAATTCATATCATGTTCTCCAAACTATTAGTTCAGTTCGGTCTTACTCTTTCTCGACATGTTAATGATCTAGTCATTTTAATTGGATACCACATTTTATTTCGTTTTTTGCGGGCGGTCGTGTTCCTTCAGTCTTTTTCTGTGTTCAACAGATTTCGCAGTCTTCTTACTTAAATAAATATTTATATTTCTATAATTTTCAGTGCTGCAATGCAACGTCTGCATGGATGGTTCGATCAGTTGACGCTGCGGCGATCGCGGCGATCGCGCGCGACGTCGCGCGGGGCATCTGAGCGACGAATCGCCAGTCACAGCGTCGCCCCCAAGTTGTCGCCTCAACGACGAGAAAAACAAGCGGCAGCTGAAACCCGTTAACAGTCAGTTTTGGTAGCAATTTTATCTGACGAATGAGTAACAACCGTCTATTTTGTTGGAATGTGTCTGCATTGGTATAAATAAGTCGGCTCGATTAAATGTTAGTTTGTGTCCATTGCAATAAGCTGTAGTGTAATCAGTCATGTAAAATGCTGTCAATTAAACAATCTGTTGAAACTGCCATTTCCCGGACATTTCTCAGTAAAAAATGTCAATTGACACTTGGACATCGGAGAAGGTGGCTTTGCATATCAATTGTACAGTCTGTTTGCGGGCAGACTGGAAATTCTCGTGTTTACAACTATTTCACAATATGTTCTTAAACCAAACTGTAAATTCAAAACTCAGTTACTTTCGTCTCAGTGAAGTAGTACTTAAGAATTTTCATATTCCGGAAAAAAGTGACCGTTCTCAAATAACAGTAGGCAGCGTCATATATCCAAAACGCTTTAAGTTGAAAGCTGATACAAGATGAAAACAAACGTGTGGTGATACATGATGTGTATACCTACTTGAAACATATGTTCAAACAAGTTTAAGATTTCGATTTCAGTTCCTTTCGTGTTTCCACCTCCGCCCGTGAATTCACAACCAATGATATCTTCATCGTGCACCCGGAGAAAGGTAGGCGTTTTCCACAAGATGAAATCGAATATAATAAAAGATTTATTTTGAGTAGTATAATACTAAACATCTTTAAAGGATCACATTTTCAATTTCGTTCCGATCTGACCGTTTTCTGAACGAATATATGATTCAATGTTCAATCCATAAATAAGAGCCTAAGGGTGCCAAATTTCTGTTCTTCAGGCTCATGCCGAACTTGAACGCTATACGAAACTTCTGGCAGACCCCAGCTTTAACCACTTTACTGAGTTCACGTTTGAGAAAAGCGCTGGTGAAACAAGGATACATCCTGGTGCAAATAGAAAATCAGCCATTCAAAACTCCCCTATTTTAATTTTTTCAAACAATCAATTGGAAAAGATATCAACTACCCTTTCCTGTGCACCTCGCGCGGTAATAGCAAGCGAGTAAGAAACAAGTAACTCACAAGTTATACCTCCGCTCATTACATACTGTCTAACCGGCTGAGAAAATATGTAGTAGATACGAAAGCAGATGATACAAATGTAGCTCATAAGGTATTCGTGAGGTATAGTTTGGCTCAATTTCGTTAGTTTGCTTGGATGTTTCGAACAAACTGTAGTCTTGTATGTATGGAATTAGGATTTGCGAATTCTAGATGTCTTCTGGTTTTATTTGTTTACCTATTCCTCTGCTCTCTTTTTTCGGAATAGTCCTCGAAACGTTAATTTGACCGGGAAACGCGGCAATTGGGGCACGATTTACAGGGTCTATTATAGCTTTCGAACTCGCGCAAAAAAAGGTTGAGTTAGGAAATTGGGCTCGGATTGAAAAAATTCAGTACCAGGCACGCGTAAGGCAATGTGTAGGGAAGTATTTCTTGCTAGGCAAATACTGAATCAAAAACTAATCTCAAACTCATCTTGAACCCATAATTAACACAGCAACCTCGTAGTTTGTCTTGAAATCGACGATTTTATACAATAGTATGTATTTAGGTGATTATAAAAAGTTTTCGAAGCCTTTCAGTCAAGTATTACGTCAAATTTCAGGGCATTCGCACCAATCCCTGGCTGTACAACAGTCATCCTCCGCCGGAGCAAACTATGGGTGAGTTGAATGTTTCAGGTTTGGTTTATATAACAACTTGTTGTTCTAAACAATTAATATCGAATAGTCTTCAAATAATTAAATTGTAGTATTGTTCATATCATTTCAAAAAGAAGGTGTGTGATTAGAGCGTTTCGCATAGATTTTGTTCAAACTTTACTCACAAAGAAAAGTCACACCTGTTTTGAGGGAGTTGAAAAGTGCCGAAATTACTGTCATCAAACAAATTTGATTGGGTTTAACATCTTCTTAGTCCTTGTTCCCTTTTTGGTTGTCTATTCTCTAATCGTCTGTCCTCCTTTCAGTCTCTCCTACCGCGTACTCTCTCAATCGGCCCTTGCCACCACCCTATTTGGGTGTGAAACGTATGGATGAAAGTACATGTTCCTCGGGTTACGGGAGTCAAGATTGCAGGTATGAGCGACCATGAATAAGATTACAATCATTTATCAAATTTAGATTTAAAAAACATTCCAATATAAGATGATCAGGACTGTAGATAAAGTTTATAGGATTGAAAATCTTCGCGTATGAAGCTGTTTACTCGAACGTGTACATTTCCGAACGTGATTCATTGAACACTAACCTAGAGTACAAAATATTGTACCGAAATTGTTTCTAAGTTCAGGTCTAATATTTAAATATCTGCGTTTAGAAGATCATAAGCTATATCTCGAGGTGAAAATGTGTACTGATCTATAATTGACAGATACACACCAGTTCTGATCTTGTAAGCTTCTCTTTTTCCTCGCACCCTCTCAATAATGCATAGTGTCTACATTGTTGGCGCGCTCGCCCGTTGCAACGTTACTTTTGAATAGAAAATGAGGGTCCACAAAGGGATTGAACATTAATTGAACATTTCGCCGTTTGGAGTGCAAGTTGTGCATGAAATATTAGCCACGGCTAGGGGGTCGCACTTCAAAATGGAAGTTTATACAGAATGAGCTTCGTAGGTGGTAAATTCTAAATTCATAAAATCTGGTTCGCGCGGAGTTCGAACCGAAGACCAAATGTTTGGCAGGCGTCCGCGCTAGCCACTGTTCCACCAGAACTTTATCAAGACTGTTAATGATACGAAGACAAATGTATTCATAGCGTACATTAAACATACGCTTAACCTACGAATTTGAACTCCTAGTTATTTCGGCACGTAAAAAGTTCCGTTCAAATCTTTTGAATCCGGATTTTTTATTGGTTCACAAAATAGAATCGGTAAGAATATTTACTTTGAACTCCTGCTATCCCACATTGGTAGATGTGGCACTCCTTGCGAAGAAAGAGACATTGGAAAATCGAAAAGAATATTGTATCTTTCTCTCCCCTCTCCCTCTCTGTTCTCTCCTCCAATGGCAAATCACAACAGACGACCATTTATGTGTGTGTCAATGCGCGAATATGATTAGCCATCGATGGTAATGTAATAGTGATCGCAATTTGGAGATACACGGACAAAATAGGAGACAATTGGTGAGAGAGAGGACGAGAACCGATAGAAAGAGAGGAATATTATAGAATTAAGATACTTTGGAATAAAAAGTTGAGACAGATAATAGATAGGATACATTAGACAACGGTTGAAAAGAACATTTGAATACTTTGGTGAAGAAAGAGAAACGAATGATGAGAATTGGAGAGAAATGTAAGAAAAGGGAGAGCGTGGAATGTTAAGTTCTGGATCAAATGGCTTGACTTCGAGATTATATAATACAAAAGTTCATCTGGTCTCTGTGTTTTTCAATTTCTCAAGCTTTTCTAAGGTGATTTTTTTGCTATAAAAATGCCCAGAACAAATATGACACATATATGTTTATTGGCGATTTAACACGTGATTTTTCCCATTTGTGAATATGGCGCTCCTAAAAATTGGGGAAAATAATGAAAAGGAGTAGTTTTTCGTGATACGCGATCATTTGTAATACATGCATGTTGATGTATAAGGTAATAATAGTATATAAACACACAACCCCAATGTTCAGGAGGTATAACTGGGTGCCCAACTTATAGAACAAATATTTAAGATATATTGTACATGAAAGATAACATCTTCATCTGCCTTTCTTCCTCTTTTTCAATCTCTCCAGCTCATCCAATCTGCTGTGCCATGGTTCGTTATCGAATGCGAATCTGTATCCGAATCATATAATTTCGTTCCATTTCGAATCTCAAGTGCCCAATTAAAGGACTGCGTTCACAATTAAAGGACTGCGCCCTGATTGCTCAAGTGTTGCGAATTCCCATGCTATTCAACGAACACTTGTGCGCAATTTGCGCTGTGTACGGGTTTGATGAGTCCCCTATATACGACAACCGACTGCGTAAATTAGTATCGGTTCTCGGGCGAATTTGAAACTAAACGAGAAACCGAAGTAAATCAGAAACCCCAACCAATGAAGTATAAGGGGTGACCAAAACGGAGTTGGAGTTCGATCTACTTTACACATCACGATTTTCTAATTACGCTCGAAAGCATAGGGATCAAATTACAAACACATCACAATTCAAAACAGTGACCGTTTCGCCTGCTCTTTCCAGAGCGAGCCCTATATACAATTTGGTTCGAATCGAGCAGAACATTTTTTTAATTGTATATTTCAGTCCCAATTCGTCGATCAACTTTTCGTCCTGGCACAGTGCCAGTCCGCAATGGGACCTGGCAGTCGAACAGCCCAGACACGCCAGCTCCGAAGGGCGGTTCTTGGCAGGATTCCAGATGTCGTGACGTCATCGATGACGACTGTTTTCTGGAAGAATCTTCCTCCTTTTCCACCTATGAGATATCTGCGATGAACATATTTACCACGAGCTAGAGGTCGGTTCAAATTGTTGGAAGAGTCGTGTATGAAGAGTTATTCAGTATAGGGGTGGCCACGTTTGAGTTGTAGTTTGATTTTTCAAACACATTACGATTTTTGAATTATGACTAAAACGCAACAGGATAAAACTGCAAACACAGCCCAAATCTAAAAGTGTTTTTTTGCCTGCTCTTCCTAGAGCGACCCCTATAGCCAGAGACTATTTTTGTTACCATAGTTGTTACCAGAATCTGAGTAAGTAAGTATTCGATCTTTTCGAGTGCTCCGTACGGCTAAAAAATAGTATCACGATAAACAGAGTTGTCGAGCTTCAATACTCATGATCATAAGGAAACATCGAATTAATAGTAACCCCCACTTATTCTTCGAAAAGCGAATAACAAAGAGGATTCCTTCTCATTTCAAGAAACTGAAAGCAGATTATAAACTAGAAATATTATACTTCATCATTTGGTTCATATTTACAGTCAAGAAACCCGATATATAATAAAAATACTAGTTCAACAACGGAGATACATGTCGTAATTTTTTTAAAGTCGTTTCAAAGATTCAATGAATATTTCCAGCTACTATGCCGACGACCGGACCGCTCCTACAGTTCGGACTGCATTTCGATCGAACGCGATTCTCCACAGCCGCGCGCCGACTTTCCGCGTGCGGAAACGCGTGTGCCTCGTGCACTGCCGCGTACGGTTGTGTGCGTGCCGCGCGCGGACTCGCCCATCTACGCGCAGCCATGGACCACATATCCTGGAATCAACACTCCTCTGGTGGTCAGGAACCAGTCCTTCAACCCGAGTAAGGTAACTATACAAGACCTTTTCGACCTTTCAGTAATGACATGTCGACTGCCGCAAAAGCGCTCCCACCTATTTATACAAGTAGTGAAACATTCGTACGGTGTTCAAAAATGTTTGCAGGCGAAATGGATAGATGACCGTTTGTTTTGAACCCTGCCGTGAACAATGTATGCGTATACATATAGGAGGCGACCAATTTAAATAAAAGAATAGTCGTTAGAATACGTGAAAACACACGATGAATTGTACAAACTGAATGTAAAAGTGCATAGTTGGCGCTGTGCTTCCCACGTTTTCTCTTTTATTCCATGGTCTAGAAGCATACATATATGTATTTATACATACATACATATATATATATATATATATATATATATATATGTATATATTTTGAATGCTATGTGAATGTGATGGTCAAATACAGGGTGTATCAACATATTCATACTTCACCAATAATTGTGAGTACCCATCACTGTTTCACATTTGATATTAGCCAGTACTATAATAATGTTTCAGGAAACTACCGCGCAGAATCGCGTGCGACGTCGCCTGCCCGCGCGGCCGGTGTCACCCATTTACGCCACGCCCTACATGGGTGCGATGGCCAGTCCACGAGTAGAAGAGAACTGCATGGTCTATCCTGGATCATTTTTCAATAGGTACGGGTACATACTAGTTTGTTCTCACATTTCAAAGATTGAAAATAAGCAACTTAAAGAGAGAACATTTTCTTAAAAAAGCACATAAGCCTCTTCGACAATGATGTAAATTTAAAAAAAAAATTATCTTTTAATTTCATGTCAAGTTGGTTTGGTCATACCTTCTATGTAAACGTTGCACTTTCACAATCTACAACAAATTACCAAGCAAACAAAAGAAAAAATATATGAATGGCCTCAACTAGTTAAATGGTTCAACTGGGTTCAATTAATTCAAGTGAAAGTTTGCATTCAACAGAACCATCATACATCATTCTGAATGAGTATTATACCTTCCTCATCTTTTTTTACGTGTTTCAGACTAGATAGGCCGTCGACACGAAAAGAAAACGAAAAGAAAGAAGTACAGAGTCTGGAGGAGGCTGAAGAAGAATTTCTCACCGAATTAGATTCTCAAATCAATGAATTACAGGTACCACAAACTAACCTTTCAGAACATACAGGAACCCTTGTTATATTCTATATTTCACTCTGTTTGAAACGTTCGATCATGTTTACAGGGTGAGTTTGAAGCTTTAACCAGGGGTTTTGACCCGTGTAAGAGTATTTTTGGAGAGAACATCCAAACTTCTGCATTCGGCTCAATACCCCAAACTCAGCAGGCTACCGAAAAACTTTTCCTGCAAACTCGATTCTTTAATAATTGAGTCATTCCAAGAAAGTGCAACACTGTAGGCGTCCACGACTAGCCATACCCTCACACCACACCTATCTTGCGAGAGTTTACTACAAAAATCCCGCCTCTCGCGAAAAATGCGCGAAAGAAAGTTTGAAGTCACAATCGGATCGGCACAAAAGATGGATTTGCCATAATCTACCCACGTGGTATCATTCTCAGCACAAACCGACTAAGCTAAGACATCAGTGATCAAGACTTCAGACTATCATAAAAGAAAGGCTCCATAGTTTTTGGTTTCGTTCAAGGTTCCTCTAAAATCACTTTTTCACTTTGAGTTTAGGTCTAATATATTGAGAAGGAACTTCCTCAAAGATTATTCGATTGCATGGATTATATTTAGTTCAGTTTAATAAAACGATCCACGTGTAATAAATGGAAATAGAAATAGAAATATTCATTTGAACCAAAATATTCAAAAAAGTAGTATGGTCCCCTGAAGATACTGGATTGTTTCGATTCGAACCAATGTGTTTCTAGTTTATCATCATTTCCGCTGCCGTTGCACAATCATGAGCTATTTTGAAGAATTGCTGTTTTGGGACCGCTAATATGACACAGAGCAAAGGAGAAACAGCGCTAATAAATCATCCCGCAACGAGACACATTAAAGGACTAAAACGCACATCACATACCCTGATTAGAATGTCGGGGCTATGGGACAAGATCGGTTGTAAATGAACAATTGGAAAAATATAAATTTTTGTATATTTTTTGTTTATCAATATACACTTGCCAGTATTCAACTTATTGGTTGAATATATAGCTTGGAAATATTTTTCACATTGAACAATATACTTTACGCAGCAGTTAATTGCTATCTTTGTTGAATAATTTGGCGTCATTCCTTCTACATCTATAAACTTGGAAAAAATTGACAGCTTACTAATTTTCATTTTACAAGTCTCCTTATACATAAGCATTGAAACATTTGGTTGCAGCAACGCTCGGAAGAACTGCGTAATCTGGTGGAGATGGCTAGAGTTCGAAGAGGCATCGGACAGTGGACACAACCCATCATGGAATGCACATTTGAACTCGATCTCTAGCCTTAATCACGTGAACAAAAGTGAAAACGAGTTGTTCTCGTGTTCAAAGTTGACCGGAATGAAGTTATCATACTACATGATAGTTGAAATCAAGACTTTGATAATTCTTCTACGAGGTGTGCAAAACGTAGACCAGTGTTTTTCGAATGCAAAAACAAACGGAAGTATTTTGTTTTGTTTACTCACAGTTCACCACCTACTTCACAACGTTCGTCCCGTCTCCGTCAAAGATTGTTACTTTGTTATTTTCAAACTTACTTGGCTGAGACTTGCGATTTTTACTTTTATTGATTTCCGCATGTCTCGTAGTAGTATAGAAATACGATAGTGTGGCGTGCGTTGATTGGATTTGCACTCACAAAGGTGTAGCCACTCACTAGCTCTCCCCGTCTCTCTAATAGATGAAATTGTATTGGCAGGCAAACGAGCTGAGAGACTTTCAGTATATATGGTCGGGGGAATATTCCAAGTAACCGGGTTTCTGAGTAATCCAACTCTTTTTCACGAAGCACTTGAAGAACAGGGTACCTGGACGATGCTCGGTTACCATGAAAGGGGATATGTTCACTGAAGCTCTGAGAAACGGGGAAGCTGATAATCGCATTATAAGAGTAGACAAACGGCAAATGGGAAAAAAATACTTGGCCACTATATCTAATCACCTAGAGCAGTACACGTGAACGTGAACGGCGAAGTCAACGGACCTATGTAAACTATTAGAATTTGCATTTCAGAGCACAAACGTTAAATCGTATACTTCGTAATAACATGAAAAGTTATATGCACAGGCCAGGAAGCCATATTTCTGTGTACTTTTCGTTGTTTCAAATCACATATTCATATTTGTGTACATTGTCGATTTGTGTTTTCCCTCAATGTGGTGCAATATACAAGCTTGTCACTTGATGTATAACCTATCGAGTTACCGTCTATTTTGTTGTTTTGTATTTGCTTGCATAGTATATGCTCTCGTTAGTCAGTGTGGTTTGTAAGGACTAATCGGCGAAACAAACTACACTATAATTTATACATTAATTAACTCATGATATATGTTCCACCGTATTATTTTCTTTAACAACTCTTAACTAAATCGTGCAATAAGTGTATTTAATACCATATTTCGCTTTTCTCTTATTATAATTTCAAATTTTCGTACCTCGGTTTCTCTCACCGACTCTTCTTGCCCCACTATTTTGCCTTTTCTAGTCGTTTTCACCGTGTGATTATTCATCCTTTGACCTTTGACTTATGAGCTTTCCCGCATTTACACTTCTGAACAGGGTTGTATTGTATTCTAGCGAATGCAGTTGTCCTAATAAAGATATATAGTTTTTGGCGATTTTGGCTGATGATACTAGATTTTGATGTATCGTTCGGTTGGATGTTTCAACCCGGCTATATATAAACTGGTCGCTATAGCTCTGAATTACGAAGACGTTTGATGTGAATTGGAATATATTGACATGTAAGCAAAGTCACGACTAACCGGGGTTTTGTCGCAATTTTTAATAAGTTCATTTCTAATTTGTTCTAGATGTTCAAATCTCAAACAATTATTTGCTCCATCCGGAACTTCGATAGTCACTCGATAATGTATCTTCTGCGTTGTGCGTGTGAGTTGTGTAATGAGTAATTAGCATTGTGAGGCTAATATTATTGGATCATGGCTGACTGAGTGTGAGTGTTTTCCCATTACGTTCCATTCATTAGAAGGGGGTGAGAGCGGGGGTCAACCCCGCCGCCATATGGTATACATTTCAGGGGACCATCACCGCCGGGAAGAATGAGGTTATGAAACTCCTGGCGTAAGTACTGCAGCTGAAAAATTTCAGTGATTCAGCTTTCAAGGAAACTCTACGAAAAGATCGTGGAGCTACAATACAATGCAATCCTTAATTTATCCGAAATTACCGGAATTCATGTTATTGTTTCATGTTTATTGTCGTCGTCGAGGGCTGTAGAGTGAAACATATTGATCTAGGAGATGAAAGCACCTATGTAGAAGTTCTGAAAACTCATAAAACTCAAACGCTCCAGTGATTTAGTGCAAGTTCTTTCACAGTTCACACGATTTTTAACATTTTAACAAGCTAAATAATAATAAGAACGGTATAATTGGCGCTCGATTGTGAGATGTTACGCAGGCACATACTGAAAAACGAACGTCTGTCTCCTTAAGTATTAAGTGTGCAACATTCGACTGTGGTTCACACGGTCTTCTCACGGTTTTTTTTGGAAAGTCGGATGGAGTCTGATATTATTCTCATATTTCCACACTATCATAGTGTTGTCTTTGTGCTCCTTTCACTTGTTTGTGTTTCTAAATCATCGTCTCTATCTCTATCTCTCTCCTGTTTTTGTTTCTTCGCCTTTTGATTACAAATTAGACAAATTCACCTGAAAACTGACAACGGCATGATAACTTCTGGCTAGATTAAGTTGATCTGCACCCTGGTACAGTATATTAGACAATCAATAAATTCGTTGAAATTGTGCTCACCTGCTCTAGGATACAGTGCCACAGATGAAATCATGGGCCTTCCAACAACTAGATTGTGGAAATTTGCGTCGCGCAAAGAACAGTCAAACTGCAATTAGTACACACGAATTGTCCGGATTTAATTACAGTGTGTCACTATGAGAGTCAAAATGAGTTGTTTCTTGTTTTTCTGTCGTTATGGGTTCTGGTTGCCTACTGAATTTGCACTGATCGGATAATTGATCCGAGATTGAAGATGTATAGTGGATTTTTTTTTCCCTCGCGGAATGATCAGCACAACGAACGAATGATCAGCACAACTAGATCGCGCACAGCGTGGCGAACGGTTTCTGACCGTTTGCCAGCAGTTGAGAGAGTGTGTAGTAGGAGACAGTCGATGCGCAATTCTGTCTGGGTAGCTGCGCCGTCTACAAAAATAACATTGTTATTCTTCGAAGTTTGGATGGCTACTATAACCAATATATGTGTACTGTAGTGAACAGTAGTGCATTCTTCTCACACAAGTTCACAAAAAGAAATGATTTCTTCAAGTACAAGCAGTTTATATCTTTATGATGAATGAATGGGAGTTAATTCAAATTAGTATGCTCGGAAAAATAATTTATTATGGGATTCCAACTGCCCGCCTTTCTCTAACATAGGAAATTGTTTATGATGTTGCTCATCAGTTTTGACAATATCAAAAAAATCCTTTTCATTGAAGGCAGAGGACCTTTCAAGCATTGCAGCTAAGTCATATACAAATGTATCTTTCCAAGTCCACAACAAATATATTTATAATAGCTTTCTTCTTAATCCGACAAACGTATAACAAAGCTACAGCTAATGCACTTTTGGTGCAATTCAGATTTGAATTCGCGCCATGTTTTGCACACTCTAAAGCGCACACTATTTCGTTTGCGCACGAATTCAAATGCCATCGGAGTTCGCGAACAAAACCAAATTAGCGGGCTTGAAAGGCTTCCAATGCAATTTTGATGAGTTACAATTATGTTTGTTATCATTATCGCAGGATATTTAATTACGTAACTAAGACGGTATGTTGGTTAGGTCCTCTGCCTTCATGCAAAGTAGGAATCTGCTCTCAAACTTTTGTCAGTCACCTGGGCCAATAATTATACGAACTTGTTGTGAGGAAAAGTGAGATAATTAGAGTCTGCTACCGCCTGTCGTTTGGCCACGCCTATTTTAATATATTACATATATGGAGCATAAAGAATGAAGAAGCAGGTAAAATCATATGTATATTGAACGGACCCCCTATATAGTGAGCTGGAAACATTTGAGCGCAGCCACAATTGCATTCAATCTATGTACTCCTCTCATAGTGGAGTGCATGTAATTACGTATAATGAAGCACTGATTTCGAAGCTCTCCTCCTCACTATGTCTTTTTTCATGCTCCAGAAAAAAAGCAATAAAGTTTCCAGAATATTATTGACAATCACTATGCAAATATTCCAATGTATGAATTATTATAGTCATTGTAACTTTCACAGTGTGAAATTTTATTTGGAATAATTGAAATAACACTGATCCACTAAAAAATTTCAGCCAAAGTTTAGAATTAAATGACACATCCGATGTGAATGATATTTCCCTATGAACTTGCTGGTAATTTATTAAGAAGAACAATCAGTAAAAATCGCCAAAGGTAAGTCAGGATCATACTGTACATCTTATTTTATGCTGTATACAAACATATATTTCTCGATACCATAGTTGTTATCATGAACGGCTGCCAAACTTTGGGTTGCGGGTTCGAATCCCACACGGTGCAGACTTTCTATACATTTGGCACCTACTATACTATGAAAATCATTGCAGGTAAAAATGCAGCACATTTCGCAGGTAAAATGCAGGTTGTAATTTACCAGTGAGCGTTTTTCATAGACAATGATTGGTGGAATCATTACTAGGTATTTAGCTTGTTAAGAGTCACAAACTACATCTACCTCTTGCGAATCTCACAGTATTCTTCACTAAGGACATAAAGAAGTTCTACTAAAATTCACCAAAATACTTCTACAATTTTATTAGTAGTTCAGTGAATTTTGAGTTGAGTTATACTGTGATATGAAATATGCTTTTATGAATCTTCCTGTGTTCTCAGTAATTTAACTCCTACAATGGTATTTATATATACTAGCGTTTGTTGAAAACGTTATCTTCAAACACCTATGAATAAATGTTTTAATGCATTCACTTATAGGTCAAGCACAATAACACTATAATAATACCCGATTGTCAAAAGTTGGGGGACCAGGAAGTGTGTGAGCTGTGTGTGGTTTTCACTACCTCCAGCAAAAAGTGAACAATACGAAAAATAAACGTTTCATAAACGCTAATTACAACAAAAGTAGAACAATACTCACAACGCCATGTACTCACAACTTTCTCGTTCTCATTCACAACACACGCATATAAACAAATACAAAGTTAAAGACAAATAGTATTCACAGTGAGAAGGAAATATTAAAGACTTCCCGCTTACCAACATATGCGTGCGCTGTGAATAGGAACGAGAAAGTTGTGAGTACATGGCGTTGTGAGTATTGTTCTACTTTTGTTGTAATTAGCGTTTATGAAACGTTTATTTTTCGTATTGTTCACTTTTTGCTGGAGGTAGTGAAAACCACACACAGCTCACACACTTCCTGGTCCCCCAACTTTTGACAAATTGTTCTCTTTTTGTTGGTTGTATTCGTACAACATGTACAGACTGTATTCAGAGACGGCGATCTTGCTCAATTTTATTCATGTTGTGGACTTCTATGAAAAGCGTCGGCGTATTTAATTATTCTGTACACTTGTTTAACATTTGGCGCCAGAAAACTTGAGCGGTCGGTACTATTAGCGGCCAATCGCCAATGCATACCAAACTTCACCTAATGATCCAGGTAGTTCCAAGTTACAAAATGTTGACCTATTTCATTGATTAAACCCCCTTTTTTCATGTCTGGCGGCATTTGGCGCCCGCGTCAAAAACCAATGACAACCGATACCAACCAAATTATGTAAAGTGATTTGTGCCCATGGCATCGTCCTCTGTGAGTAATATCAGCCATTTTCATCGTTCACAATTCATTTTCAACATTTGGCGCCAATTGGCGCAAGCGTCCGACGCCAATGAGAAACGTGTAGTGCGAAAGTGAAAGTCATAAAACAAACGATTATCAAAATCAATTAAAAAATGGCCGAAGTTCAACAAATTTCGTACAAGATTGCCCTGTTTTATTTCTGGCGCCAAATGGCGCCAGGCGCCAAAACCACATTTGTAGTTTTTCAGTTTCTGAACCTAACTTGTACGAGAATATGTCCAACAGTGTCAAATTTCGTGCAATTCCGTCCTGGGAAACTTGTTTTTATTTGTTTTGGCGCCAATTGGCGCCCGCGCCAGGTGCCAATGGCGAGCAATGAATTCCAGATTTAGCCCGACTGTACATAATTGGTAAATGAACATGTTTTGAAAGTTTCAGCCGAATCCATGAAGTAGTTTTTACTAATATTACATTGCCGAAATTGGCGCCAATTGGCGCCCGCGCCAAGCGCCATTGGCGAGCAATGAATCCCAGATGTCGCGCGACTCGACAAAATTTCACTTTAAACATATGCTCCAAATTTTAGCAAAATCCGTTCAGTAGTTTTTCTAATACTATACCGCCAGAATCCGTTAGGGACGCGGGACGAGGGAGGAGGGAGGGGAGGAGGAGGAGGGAGGAGGGAGGAGGGAGGAGGGACGAGGGACGAGGACGAGGGACGAGGACGAGGACGAGGGACGAGGGACGAGGGACGAGGGACGGCGGAACTTTCCCAGTTTGACACGGAAGCATAACTTTGTTCAAACATTTCCGATTTGGCTAAAATTTTCACAGCTCTTAGAACTCCTTATGTTCTAACTCTCTCTTTCTTTAAATAGTGAAAAAGTGTTATCTTTGAGGATTTTTACAATTAAAACACTTTAAATGAGCTGGCAATGGCCAAACCAAACACAGCTCACGCACAGCGCTTCGCGCTGCGCGCGATGACTGCTTCACGAAATACCAGGGTTTCCGCGACTTCGATCATTTGACCAGACGAGAGAGAACTGAACTAGTAAAGTGCATGCAGTCACATGTTCCATCATACATCATTCTGCGACTCTTCTTTGTTCATGTTCTCTCGTCGTGCTCTGTCGATAATATCGCTAATAGCATGGTTGAATGTAACACATCTGACTTTCCATCTACACAACTTCATTAGTACTCACACACGCACATCGGATTACTTGTGCAACTTAATATTCACATAGTTTTTCATTAACCTCGTTTTTGTACCTTTCCATTCATTTTTTTTTTGAAAAATGAGGTTTTGTGGTTTTCTTCATGGATGTATTATACGTGTTTTAAGCATGACTACATCTCCAAACCAATCAATGAATCGAACTTTAAAAGTCTGCTGTTTTCATGCTGTACCAAACCGTTATCGACACTGAGTGCATTCAGCAAGGAGTAGGTTCATAAAATATCTGCCCTACGCGGGGTTCGAACCACGAAGATAGCTTTGAAAGGCGTCCACGCCAACCACTTTACCAACACGGCACTTATCAGACTGCTGGCCAAGCGAGGGCATATGTTTGTACACATCTTTAACTTAGATATACCGTATGCTGCCGCGAAGACTATATGTTGGTCCGAAACTACACATAACATGTAACATATCGTGGAAAGCCGTTCATTATATCAAACTTTCCATCAGTCACAATCAGCCGGTTTCCGTCTGCTTCTCTGATATCTCTCTAATCACAACGCTTTCTCCTCTGTCACCCCAATGTTACACCTGAAAGGCGTGCCGATACGAAAGGTGAACATTAGGTAATAATTGGAACTTTTATGGAAATCGCGCCTCAATTTTGCTTATTTATTACGATTTCCGTCGTGCATCGAGATTTAATTTCCTTTATCATTGAAAAACATAATACTGTATCAAGAATGAAATGTATCAACAAAAAAGTGTTGCGCCAGAAGAGCTACTTCATCATGTACCTGAATTACAATTTGTATTTTTTATTTATTTATTGTATTTCCCTTTTTTTTAATGTATTTCCCATTCCTAATTGCTCTTTCAAACATTCAGTTCAAGTGAGCTTCACGTGACATTGACCGGCTTACCCATGTCATTTCATTTTATCTTTATCGACTATTCAGTAAAGTTTCCCTGACCGTAGTAATCAAGCTACATCAAATTAATTAGACTAGCAAAACGCTGGTTCTCCCTTTCAATAAGAAGAACGTAAACATATAAAAAAATACAAAAGTATAACGCAATTTCTTCGAATTTGAGAACAATAATAACAAAACAATATACTTACTTGGGTTCTCTGCTATCACCTGATTTATCGCTGTACTGTTTTTCACTGAAGTGTATATGATCTTTGCCCCCGCACTACCATTCTATCTTTCCGTATCTATATCTACTTTTCAAGCATATATTGTTTTCATTTTTGTACGACCTTAAAAGTTTTGGGGTTAAATAACTAAGCACAAACGGTAGATCGTATTCTTCAAGCTATGTTGAGTTGTAAATCGCACTTCATTGTATCTTGAATGCTATATATGTATTCTGAACATAATCATTCTCTCTATATGGAACTGACTGCCGAAAATATTTTAAAACAATTCTCACATAAAAATGTTTATTCTTTGTTTTTCTTGCATTGCACATTTTGTTGAACATTTTTTGGCGATTCGAAACATAATTTGCCCCTCTTCGTTTTAACTTCGTTATTCAATACGTGTCCTGTCTTATTCTGAATTTCCATTTTCCAAAGAGAACTACACACAAAACATTGTTTTCTAAAACAATTCTGAAATAATTCTGATTGATCAATAATCAATACTAGTTTCCAAACTCATCCCCTGTTCACCTATTGTTTCCTTTCATATTTCATTGCCATCTTGAACTTTGCTGCAAATGAACCGGTTATTAATTGAAACAGTTTTTAACTCACTTCAATGTTCCACCCTCAGGTACGCCCTCCCTCTATGTTCACCATTCCTTGTCTTATATATGTTTTGTATTCGCCTTATCGGGCCGTATTCGTTTCGAAGAATACATTTTGCTAAGGCGTATGTTCACAAATCCGTTCGCTCAATTTTCATAAAATGTTCATAAATTTATTCATATGACTTTGCTTAAAATAAAAATTCCATCGAATGCCGAAATTCGATCTAAAAATTCATTAATTTCATATGAGAAAATTGAGTGTTTTCTTAAGGGCAATTGAGAAAATGAAAAAAACCACCTTGTCTATTTATTGTTCACGGTAATTTTCAAAGAGCACAAATTCATACCCTTTCCTATTTTTTTAAAACGAAGTGTTCATTTCAAACAGATTTAAAAATGTATACCAGGATCATTTGTTTTCTTCGTAATTTTTAATTGAATTGTTGTGAAGTCTCAGTGAAAGAATTTTCGAGAGATATCAAACTGAAATCGCGCGCAGCGCGAAGCGCTGTGCGTGATTTGACTTTGCCTCTCCCAATGCGAGCTTTTTATTTTTTGAAATAGTAATAGAAAACCTTTCCGAAACGAAAATCACTGTTTTGATGGTTTGTGAATTTTTTTCAGTACATTGTAAACATATGTTCCAAAGGGCGAGCAAATCGGACAAGTTTCAACCGAGTTATCATACCAAACGCTTGTGCAAAACCGCCAACTTCCGCCGGATTTCGTGTGTGTGGTCGTAACGGCCGCCACTCTCTCACGGTCGTCCTGTGTGCGTCTTTCTATTTCCCACACTCTCTCACCCATCTCTGACCAGTTTTTCATTTTATTTGTATTTTGGTCTAGTTTTTTCGCTGGTTTCACTCTAAGTAGTAAGTTCGAGTGACTGAGAAGTGTAAATTCAACTAACTGTGACATCATCGTGGATTCTGAAGGCTTGGGGACGTCAAAATTCAAAACGGTTATTTTGATGACAAAAAGTTCTGGATCGTAGAAAATAGTGATTTATAGGTTGTATAACGATAAATCAACTTCTAATCGTGACTTCATCATGGATTCTGAAGGCCAGATGACGTCAAATTTGAAAATTGGCATTTTGACGTCAAAAAGTGCTAGGTGGTAGGAAGTACTGATTAATAGTGTAAATAATGATAGATCATTTTCTAATCATGACGTCATCATGGATTCTGAAGTCCAGATGACGTCAAATTGAAAATTGTCATTTTGACGTCAAAAAGTGCTAGGTGGTAGGAAGTACTGATTAATAGGGTGGATAATGATAGATCAAGTTCTGGTCGTGACGTAATCATGGATTCTGAAGGCCAGGTGACGTCAAAATTAAAATTGTCATTTTTATGTCAAAATAGTTCTGGATCGTGGAAAATACTTCGTAGAAGGGTGCTTGATAATACAACTTTTTTCAAACGTGCCATTGTTTTGAATTCTGAGAGACAGATGAAGGAAGATATGAGACGAACTTCACGTCAAACCAAGAATCGTTGGTCAGTGCTAACCACCGATAAAGTATTGAACTCAATGAGATTCAGGGCTTTCACATTGACATACCTTCGGAATGTCAACAAAAAAATAAATATTCATGAAAAGTAGGGGCCCAACGAGTGAGTGATTTGTGTGTAATTCAACAAAAATGGTAAAATACCCCCAACATAACTGCAAAAAGGGTAAAATATATTTCGCGATATACGTTTCATCTCATATGGTTACGAAAGTGATTAAATGTTTGGTAAACCTTCTTGACGGTGGATCCAAAATCACAGCCGTTTTTAGAATTTACCGTAGACCACGTAATATCGCTGTGAATTCTGATCAAGCGTCAAGAAGGTTTACCAAACATTTAATCACTTTCGTAACCATGTGAGATGAAACGTATATCGCGAAATATATTTTACCCTTTTTGCAGTTATGTTGGGGGTATTTTACCATTTTTGTTGAATTACACACAAATCACTCACTCGTTGGGCCCCTACTTTTCATGAATAAGCTATTGATTTCCAGCTGAAAAACTTAATAATTATTTCAAACAATATATTCGGATAATACAAAGCAAATTTTAATCCCTTTTCAGTTTTCACGATTTTAGTTGTACACACAGAACATGGTTCTAATGTAATGGGCTCTCAAAATACTCATATAAGGGTTCAACACCTTGTAGATGAATCTCCAAATCATTCTTCACTTTCTCATACTTTTTCAGAAACCTTCAGAAACATACTGCTTGATTTAATTACGAACAAGTGAAAAACATTCTGGACATTCTCTCAGTTTGCTCGATGGTTAGTTAACCAAGTAACCGATTTTGTAATAACCGAGCCGTTTAACCAAATAACCGGGTTGCATGTAACCGGTTGACCACGTTTTGTAACCACTTAGCAACCGGTTTTACAACACATTTTGAGAGTAATGTGCGGTTACAAAGTGGTTACAAAACTGTCCGAAAACAGGTAATCGGAACCTGGTTACTTGTTTGTACGGATGGGTTAGCAAAACTACTCGGTCACAAAAATAAATCGAATTTCTTTCAGTTTTTTTTAAACTCTGGGAGGTCCAGGTGAGCAAACTTTGGATCGAAAACTGAACTAGAAGTCTGTATACAACTGAAATTCCTTTACCAAGATTGAAAACTGATAGAAAATTTCATAAACATGCGGAAAGTTCTAGAAAGCATACCACAGCTGCTGAAGTATAGACGGCTAAAAGCTCAACAAGCCATAGATAATAAGGTAAAGGAGGGCGTTTTGGCCAGATAAACAAACTATCACTAAGTATTACGCTAACTGTAAGCAATCTTGCGATAGGGCTCCTACTCGGAAGCACAGGTAAATACACAGAAACACTTTGTTTTGTTCTGGTAACTTGTGTTTGTAGTTGGATCACGATGCGTTTCGAATAGACGGCTTTCCAGAATTGGCGTTCAACTTACTTTTAGTTTACCAAATTGTGACGTTTGTGAAGTTGATGTGATTAAGGTTTTGTTCGGTTTATTGACAACGCGTTCGTTACCAGGTAACTGGTATCTAGTGTTAGGAGGAGAGGTATAGTTCATTCCGTTCCTATGTGAACCCTACCGTATGCAGTTGAATCTCTTTTTAAATGATTTCCCATAGAAACATCGGAATTTTGGTTTATGTGTTTTATGATTACACATTGTCATATAAGTTTAGAACATCATACGATGATCTGAAATTTCCCCGAAATAACGTCGAAAAACGGAGTGTCGTTTTCATTTTCATACTGTAGCACGTCACGTTGGAATGAAGACGAGTATAACTATGTTCATTTGTGATCTGTAATCTGAGGGAAGTAAGTGTGCCGTCTTCAAGCAACGCAGCTATGAGCCGAAACGCAAACAGAACCAACGCTACGTATTTTCACGGCCCATGGTTATCTGCTTTTAATTTTTGCAAGTCTATATTTCTCTCTATCTTTTTTGTTCTCTGTGTCTTTTGTTCTCTTTCTCTTTTGTTCTCTCTCTCTTACTCAATTTCTTTTCTCTTCTCTCTTTTATTTTTCTCTATCTCATTTTCACTTCATTTTTCCTCTTTTTCTCTCGGCCAGTCTCCCGTTTTCCCTTTTCTATTCTTCTCTCTTATCTTACTGATATTCTCTAGTTTTCTTTTTCTTTTTCTCTTCTACTCTCCCTCTTTCTCTCTTTCCCTTTTCACTCTTTATATCCCTCCCTTCTTCTATTTGTGTCTTCTCTCTCTCTCCGTGTACTCGCTAATGTTTCTATCCCTCCCTCTCCTTGTGTCTGCTTTCTCTACGAGTACTCGCTAATGTTTCTATCCCTCCCTCTCCTTGTGTCTGCTCCCTCTCCGAGTACTCCCTAATGTTTCTATCCCTCCATATCATTGTGTCTGATCCCTCTCCGAGTACTTGCTAATGTTTCTATCCCTCCTCTCCTTGTGTCTGCTCCCTCTACGAGTACTCGCTAATGTTTCTATCCCTCCCTCTCCTTGTGTCTGCTCCCTCTCCGAGTACTCGCTAATGTTTCTATCCCTCCCTCTCCTTGTGTCTGCTCCCTCTACGAGTACTCGCTAATGTTTCTATCCCTCCCTCTTCTTGTGTCTGCTCCCTCTCCGAGTACTCGCTATTGTTTCTATCCCTCCATCTCTTTGTGTCTGCTCCCTCTTCGAGTACTCGCTAATGTTTCTATCCAACAGCTGTCCAACTATTCCCTCTCTCACCTCTGATATATGCTTTCTTTCAGATTTCAGCATTCCGCTCATTTAACGTTTAACTATATCTTCTACCCAAACAAAATTATACAAAAAAGTACTTGTTGAAATTCAGCTTACAAAGTGTGCACAACATAGATAGAAGAAAGACCGCCTTTCATTTTTTCACACTGCGAAATGTTTCCATGAGGATTGATGTATTTTGATCTACCACAATACAAAGTTCGCGAACACAGTTATTTATTCAACTTTAGAAATAAAGTTTGTAGTACAATGTAAAGCAAATCCGAAAACGGCTTTTCTTTCTTGTTCATTAAAAATAGTTTATTTTCAGTTCGAATATACTAATAAACTGACAGAGTATTCCAAAATATCTGACAGAGTATTCCATATTCTATTAGGAGAAAAATGATTGCTCAGTCATGTTACTGCCATTTTCAATTCATCTCTACCTAAAGATCTGAAAATGTTCTGTTTCCCTTTACATGTCTCTATTGCCCTTCTTCATTTCCCCTACCTTTCCGTCCAATTTTTCCCCTTCCAAATGATTCGATCAATGATTGCTTTGACAACTGTCTTTCACATGACTATTCTATACTATTATTGACTATTAATCCAGCATTGTTTATTTCCTTCAATTCTTCACACATGGGTCTTTTTTGTTTGATAGATAACATAAGAATATAAAGTTTTTTAAAGTATGTTGAAGAACTAGAAAACTACTATATTCGTTTTCTTCGTGTAGAAGTCGTGTTACTGTTAGTAATCAGAATTTATATGACAATTCGATGAAAGTTCAGTCATACTAGCGGAAGAACAACAAACAATTTCACATCAGACCCCTCCATCCACGAACTATTTGACTACATGTTTGTATTTTGTTCTTTCAACTACACATATGGAGATGTATTGCATTATATCCTTTTTTGCGCTCGCGTTTTAATTCTTCCTTTCAATGTTTATCTAGCAGCAGACAGCTAGGAGTTTAGAGAGCATAGAACGCAAACAACTGAAACATTTGAACAGTTTGCACTCACAGCATTATTTGTGGTAAATGAAATAATAGTTTATTTTAGGAAGATCATTTTTTTATCAAACAGTCAAAAGTCTGAACTAATGAAAGTCTGTATTGTTTGTTAACAGGCTTTGGCATCATGCCAAGAACGGTATTTTTAACTATGAACGCTTTTCCAGTAATTGTTGTTGGTTCTTCTTATAGGCGGAAATTGTATTGAATCACAGCATTACGAACAATTATAGAATTGTGATGCATCTTTGTGAAGCGTAAAGTATGGGAGAGTTAGCTGTACTTGTTTTTACTAAAATTTCAGAAATAAGCTAAATAAGATGTGGTGAACGGTATATGGAAAATAATTATCCCTCTCCTTTTCTTCGTTTTGTCATTTTCTCTGTCTCTCTCTTCTTCTTCTCTCCTCATCTTTCATTCTCTGTCCTCACGCTCAATTCGTGTTTATATGGAATGTGTGTTGACATTTGCTATCAGTAGTGGCTCGCATTACAGACTGTCTGTTTACTGATATGAACATCTGATACTCAGCCGGAGAGTACTCGAAAACTACGCAGTCAAATCATGAAACCCGGATCGCCCGAGTTTATCCAGGTAATTGTGTGGGAAAAAAGGGAAATTTTAAAATCTTGAAACAGAACGGCTATTGAAAATCAAGCATCAAAAACTTGTTTAGTTGAGCTAACCCATAGCTTGAAAAAAAATTACTTTGTAGGTTTTTTCCACAATAATTCAACGTGTTTTAACTCCGCTCTTGGACTTGAGATCTTCGTTGTGTAAAGGCTAGTGAAAATGCGAAACAAGACACAATGTCAGATTCACTCCATTGTAAGTTGAATAGAATAGAATAGAATAGACATATTTATTGAACCGATTGATTCAGATGTGTTGAATACATAAAAAACCAAAAGAACCCGAAAGACCCAAATCGAAAAATGAATAACTGGCGTGGTATCAAACGAATCGAATGCAGGAGCTAGTTTAGTTCACCGTACTATTACACTGATATTTGTTGTGTTATTTACGATCTGAACACCATGTGATACAATGTTTCGAATGCATGAAAGTGTTAAATAAAGATTAAAGATTAAAGAATATTACATCCACCACTTCTAGGATTAAATACATTTCATTGAGTTTGTTTCAGAGCGACACCGACCTTCTGACCCGAGTTTCGGACGACAGTTCTCTGCCGTCCCCTCTTCTCTATTCCGATCCAACTTTGCACCGGTTCCCTGTCCAAGAAGAGAATGACGAGGTTGGGCTTTTATAGATGTCGTGAAACATTTGCATTTGTTTGCGAATGAGCATGGGTCTCAGTTACTCTGTAAAGCTTGTATATCGGTATTCATAATGTTGCACTAGTACGATGGTACTCGCAGGTGATTACGTGAAGAGATACAATATAACACAAGTATTGTGAATTGTGAATAAATGCAATTGTCCGAATATTGAAGTATTGTATAGCTTCCCTTTATCCTACTAGTATATAAGGGGTGGTTTAAGATAAAATTCGAATTTCGATTTAAATTGCCCCGGGATAAAATTAGAAACACAGCAAAACAGATCACCATAACCATTTCCATCTGTTCTTTCAGAGCTACCCTAAACTGAATGATTAACACAAAAATATGCACCGAAACTGTGAATTGTAACTTATATTAAATGTAAATGAAATTGTAATGAAACATGGACTATAGTACAAGACTTTCGTTAGCGGAAAAGTGATTCTACAATTGAGCTTTTGAGGTTGAGGTTCAACCGTTTACCTAACCATAACCTTTTGCCTTTTCAACCTTTACCTTACTTTTACTTTTACTTTTAACCTTTGACCTTTTGAGGTTCCCACCGTGACGATAGCCGCGGCGTCGCACGAGAACACCATCTCGCCGCACGACATCTCCGCCACCTCGCAGGAACACGCGGCGACATCGCGCGACCTCGGCGACAGCTGTCGCGATCCTCTGCTCGAGCCGGCCGCCGACCAATCAAATGGGTGGGTCGGTAATCGAACTCTTGATTTTGTTTGCACCTAACACGGGAATTCTAAGATTGAACCGTTTAAGATCACTCGAATGCTGCAGGCATTCTATTTAAGGAATGTTAAGGTTGACCGAATAGTGGAGTCACCAAATTGATGACAAATTATTAACTTGATTCCCGTAAACTGTTAAAGGTGGACAGAATGGAATGCTAATTCAGCGCACAGACCCAATCGTGTGAGCTGAATTTAAAGGACTGGCCAAAAAGAAAAACACGTGCGTGGTAGCTTTCGCGGTAGCTTTCGAATCTCAAAATGTGCATATGTAAATCATGAACTAAGTGAATCAGGTATTACTCAATTATCGTCACTCACCCTGTTTTTCTACCACAGAGCAAAATAAATTAAAGTACCACAAATGGGACCTTTCAGCCACATCTTCAACCTAGGTTTAGCTTAAAACGTATTGTATGGAGATGTTGCACATTTTCAGTATTTCATTCTGTCCTCCTTTAATAGAATAACTTTGTTATTAAGAAATGATCTTAATATTTCAGAAAGAATGGTATATTATTAAGTCCGTGGGGATTGTTTCAACCACAATAGAAAAAACACAAATGCAGTACCGTTTTAATTGAATATTATAAATTCATCACTAAATCGAATGGGGGACTGACGTATAAGAACTAGATGGATACACGCATATTTCTTATGTAACTAATACTTCATGTATTTTCAACAATGAACACTTGCTGCTCAAGTGAAAGGAAAGTCATTAGTTTTTGATTTGTATGTCTTATGATTGCATGTGAATGTACAAATCAATCAATCAAAACAAAGTGTACGGTGGTATTTTACTACATGTCGAAACTGCACTTTATTTCAAAATTTGGGGAAGGGGGGAGGTGATAGTATGCGCGCACAGTTGAAATGTAGGCCGTTATGTCGGGTGTTTCTCAGGGTTGTACGAACTTGTACAAACTGCAAAAAACACAATTTTATTAGTAATAGAAGAATTGAACATCAGTTTGGTACCGAAATAACTTAGCAGAAAACGACACCAGTGAAGAATGAATACTCATTTTGCCATGTAAAAATAATTCTTAGTATAAGCGTCTTTGTTCAAACGCAAAAAATTTACTCATTTGTTAAATTTGCATTTTGCGCTGAGTCATATCGGGGGTATATTTTGTAGTAGCCCACAACTATTGGTTCGGATGCACATATCAAGGGAATTCTGAGATGGAACGGTCTAAGATCACTCGAGTGCGGCAAACATTCTATTTAATTTTACGTCAAGGTTGCCCGATTAGTACTCTAGCCGACCATGAACCTGATTCTCGTAAACTGTTAATAAATAGAACAACTTCGGTATTAATAAATTGTCTAAATATCATAGACAGAATAGTTCAATATTGAGTATGTGGAGACTCCTTCACCCAAATTAGAAAAAACACAAATGCAGTACTGTTTTAAAGACACTAAATCTATTTTTCGTTGTGAAACTTTCAAAATACTCTAGTTGCATGACAATCTTAGTTTAGTCACTAGAAAATATGTATTTAATGAAGCACTGTAGCAGTTGTCTTAATGATGCCTTACGATAACGGTATTCGTTATGTTTCGTAGAATGCGTTACAAACTATATAAAACTTCCCACAAAAATGTGAGGTACATACTACATACATCTAGAAACAAAAAATATGGTTTTCAATGATTTACTACGTTTTCTAGCCAATGTCGGACGCGATTATACGTGGTTACTGCAGGCCGGAATCACAAAAAAATTTCAAACTTAAAACTTTCGGAATGAATTGTTGATATTGCTTTCCGAAACTGCGTTTAGTAACGGATAATAAGCAAAATCTGAAAATCGCATATTTAAGCGGTACTGTGCCTTTAATTGAACATTACAAATTTGTTTTTGTAATTTGTTTTCAGCGGGAAAAACACGACGTTGAAAAGTGCGATGGAAATCCGCAACCAACACTACCAGAAGCAGAAACAGTACGCGGAGCAGGCTAAGAACAAGAGAACGCGACATGTTACGGGAATCGATTTCGAAGGTAGTCTTATAGAATGGAAGAGAATAGAATAGAATAGAATAATTTGTTTGAATCATAAATGCGTTCAAAAGTATAAACGCATAAAAATAAAAATGCGAAATGATTCGAGAAAGTCCCAGCAAAATATGTTCCGAAATTGAATAGAATCGTTTTACCCGATCGAACACGGTACTTTCCCCATTTGTAGATGTGGCCTTCAAACATTATTGCAACTTAGGAGCATAACATAGTAGAAGGTAATGTTAAGCTGTAAATCGTACAATTGATCATTTCAGGAATTCTCAATCTAATAGGAGGCTGCAACAGATGGCAAGTACTGATTTATCTCTTCATTTCCGCGCAGCAGGTCAGATTATGTTTGTGCTGAAACATTAGTGTGTTCGAGCGAAGTAAATAAAACAAAAAGTAAACACTAGTCTGAAATATATGATACACTTCCACCCGGACTACGGTATATTATGTGTTCTCTGTGTTCTGACCTTAGGAAGAAGAATGAGTCTACCGCCAACGGAGCCTGAACGATGATATGTGTATAAAACATCTTGGGAAAGTTGATCAGGGTCGGTATAAGATTGTCTGGAAATATGTGTATAAATCAAAACTGGATTCCAACCAAATAATGATATAGCTCGAGTTCTAAATAGTCACACTACGATAATTTGCAATTCTCCAGCGACAAAATTGCTTTAAACGAAGCAAAAACAATCGTCACACAACACGCAATCAACAATGAACTTATTGAGAAGCACTCGTGCTTGGTCATATATGTTCAGAACATAATCAATAAAGCGACCTCTGACCTACCCGTTGTCAGACTTTTCCCAATGTAATAATAGGTATGACCGAGGATGATCCAACACATACTGAGTACTCGCATACCATGAATACAGTCAATCTCGCCCTGAGAAACTGTCAAGGTTTTCGATAGTAAGCTAAGTGCATTAGCTAAGCCACCAAAGTATCTACTGTTCAATGACTCAACCGCTTTATAGGCCACATTTTAGCTTTATTATGTGCTTTACTCGTTTCCAGATGAATTTCCAGCAATTATGTGACCGTACACGATGGACAGCATCGAACACTACCGAATTGGTTTAGCCTATATAAAGTATGTGTGCAACATTTGGTTGCAGTATGCTACTAACACTACAGTTAATGACCGTTTACTAACCTTAATAACAAAGTCAGATATTCAACTCAAGTTCACAAAAATGAACATCTTAAGTCGTAAAAGTTTTTATTGCTTGAATGCTTTGTTTCTCAGTGGTTGATATGCAAGTTTATTACTGATTAAGCGGTAAAAAATAAACATTGAAAACATACTACTCTCGACAATCCAGAAGGATTCTTATGTGGAACAATCGGATCGAATTGTTGAGAATTTTCGACGATTGAACTGTTATTGCGATTTATGTGTTAACGACAGTCTAAGTAACATGTGTGTTTCAATGATTTGGAATCAATCCAACAAAAAAATAAAACTGATTGGTTTTTCAGTAAGTATGTAGTTTTTCATGTTCCTGTGATTATTGTGAATGAACTAAGTATTATAACAAACAATCAAGTTAAATGTTACCGACCTCGTTCTTTTTCGTGTTCATCACCCATTTTCCGTTTCCGTACACACTGTATGCCATAACCACTTTTAAGAAAGGGTCTGAAAACGGAGTTAGAATTAGATGTAACACAAAATAATACGAATAAAATGTTCAAAGTTTCATCTCTTCATTTTCTTGCCTTCAAAATGCATGGTTTTGCTATATTTTGTAGAGGAAACCTTAAATAGAAATAACGCCTTAGGTGTTTTCTCGAGAGGAGTCAGTGTTTTGTGTGATTCCTTTCATGAACTAATTTACATTTAAAAATACAAATTTTGAGTGCCTGAATAAGTTTAAATTCGAATGAAGTGTTTTTTGAAAAAATGAGCATTCTGTTTTTAGTTTAAAGCGACGATAATTATATATGAGACATCTATGTGGTCTAGTAAACTTACGTGCAGCTTCCGTTTTTTCTTTAACTTGTGAATCATCCATATTCTCAATCTCTCGTTGAAAAATGAACAGATCGTAGAGTGTTCCAAAAATCATCATTGCTAGTGTGAAAATGAAGAAGTATCTGAAAATCGGTGTGAAAAAGACCTTTCAGAGTTGAATAGAACATTTTTCTGGTAGTGTCATACCAAGGTGGAAAGTTACGTGTTTATTCGCAGTTGAATCGGTTATATTCTATAAATAACAATATTTTAAAATTGTGCTCGAAGCTCTGACGTTTTCGAATTAAGTAGGTCAATGTTGATGAAGAAATGTTCCTTGCTGGCTTCGACAAAATGTATTTCTAATTAAGGCATGGGTTCAAAAGTTGCGATATTTTTAGGTCTGCATTGTATGAGTATATTTATATAAAGGCTTGCGTCATTTCACTTCAAAGCTGGTCGGTTTCATTTCTCCTCTTGCATTGTTTTTCCCAGTGAATACTCTAGAATGTCTAATGTTATAGTATCTTCGTTGCTATCTATTGTAAACAAAAGCGATCGTTATGATGAGGCCGCTACAATTCCTGCTGGACTTATGTTGGATGTGATAGTCCATTTGTGTGATATGATTAGTTCGACTAAAAGTGAGATGAACAAGTCCGTTGCCGAAGCACCGATCAAAGCCAAGCTGAATTCGACCCATGTGACATCTTCTCCATTATCTGCTGAAAAGGAGGAAGAGCGGCGTAGGAGCATCGTGGTTTCTGGTCTTCCAGAGCCGAAGAACTTCGGAAAACAAGGTTGTATTGAGGATGAGGAAAAGCTGTGGAATGTCTTGAATATATTGAAGATCAACTCTCTTCCTGTGACGACATTCAGAATGGGCTCGTTTGTCCAAGGGAATATTCGTCTCACTAAGGTCATTTTTTCTTCCAGCCAAGTTGCAAATGCAGCTGTTAAAAATTCGCACTATTTATTCTCCGATGATTCTACCCGTGGTATTTATATAAGAGAAAGCTTAACAACTGAAGGTAGAGAAGTCTTGAAGAATTTGGTGAAGTTGAAGAGAGCCCTCAAAACAAAGTGTCCTACCGATCGACTATTCATAAATCGACAAGTGCTGTACCTACATTCCTATAAGAAAAATGAGAAAATTGCTGATGAAACCAATGTTTTGGATATGCTGGACTCTTCTCAACATACTACTATTGTTATGGACAGAGATGTTACTCGCCGCCGCAAAACCGTGAAACGCCAAGAGCAGAGCCAGAGGCCGTATTCACGTACATCCCGAGCTAACGATCCCAACCTGCGTCTCCTCAAACATACGCTATTTCTCTGCTCTTACATCCCGCCGGGATACCTGTCCCGCAAAATAGTGCGCAAAGCGAGAGACGCAGGTTGGGATAAAACAGTCGGGATGTTCTAGCATACGTACTCAGGATTCCCAGAATCTAACAGGAAATGAGAATATGGCTACAAAAATCACGTTGCTCCGAATGTGTATATTCAAACAATGACTACTTCTCAGAGTACTTCAGCAATCGAACAAACTATCTGTACAACTCAAAAAGATGATTCCTCCATCTCAGTTTCTTCTACTTCTGTGGTCCGGGGAAACTAAACCAGAGTGGGAAATCTGTTTCGCAAAGTATAAGTTGTATTCTTGGAAATTGTCGTAGTTTAGTTAACAAGATTGATGAATTTAGATTATTGCTAACTGATAAAAAACCCGATGTCGCATTTTGTACCGAAACGTGGCTGAATAGTAAAGTGAGTGATTCTGAGATTATAGGTTGTTTACCATACCTAGTAATAAGAAGTGATCGCAAAGGTAGAGGTGGTGGTGTTGCTGTATTTCTGAGAGATTTCTTACAGTTTGAGTCAATACGATATTTGAATACGGGTACCGCAGAGAATGAATTTCTTACCACTATCAATAGTATGAAACTCACCCAACACGTGGTAACAACATATTGGACCTAGTAATTTCAGCTAATGACATAGTAAGTGATGTTAGTGTTATGGCTAATCTAGCCAGCAGTGATCATGCCGTTGTCAGTTTTCAGGTTAATTTGTCTACCGCAATAGATACCATTTTGCCCTCGCCTAATTTCAGAAAAGCTAACTATGACTTAATTCGACAGCAATTGACCAGTATCAATTGGTTTGACGTGTTCAGTCAATGCGGTGATATTGATGTAATTTACTCTACTTTTCGTGTTATGTTGTACTCAATATTTGAAAGAACAGTACCGCTTATGCGTGCGAGATCTCCATTTGAGCAGTGTCCCTTCTACATTAGGCGTTTGATGAAACAACGAGAAAAGATCTACGAAAATATCAACTTTGGTGACAATCTCAATCAGTTCAAAAAGGTCAGTTTGAAACTTTCAAAATCCATAGAGAAGTTCTTGCGTAAAAAAGAGAAAAGTTTATTCGGGAGTATGCTCAATCAGGATTTACATGCTTACATAAAATCACGTACGTCATCTAGAAGTCTTGCAAAATCATTAACTGATGGAAATGGAAACTATTTGTTTGGGGATACGTGCAAAGCAGAAGGAATTGCTAAATATTTTGAGTCTGTTTATGAATTCGATAATGGTAAAAATCTTCCTTTTGTGGAAAAAATCCAGTCATCAATTTCGACCCCAAACTTCTTTCCATATGAAGTTGAACAATGCTTGAAACAGCTGAAAAGTTCCTGTTCTCGTAGTGCAGATAATATTCCACAGTTTTTTCTCAAAAAGTGTGCGAAAGAACTTGCGGAGCCCTTGTCAATAGTTTTTAATGTTTCTATAATGGACGGCGAAGTGCCTGAAATTTGGAAGTATTCTGTAGTTACACCCGTTCCTAAAGTAAGTGCGCCTTCCCAAGTATCTCAGTTCCGACCTATATCCATCAATTGTGCTACTTCTAAAGCGATGGAAAAACTGATTTGTGTAAGAATGAACAAATGGATAAAAAGGTTTCATTTGATACCTCCATCTCAATATGGATTTGTTCAAAGCAAAAACTGTGAGTTGCAACTATTAGAATGTATGCACAAACAAAACAGAGCAAGAGTTGAGAAAGGGTATTGTGATACAATTTATACAGATCTTGCTAAGGCTTTTGATAAAGTGTCACACGAAAAACTTCTTCATAAACTGGATCGTTTCGGATTCAGAGAAAATTGGCTAGGTTGGTTGCGATCTTTTCTCACTGGAAGGCAGTTTGCTGTCAAATTTGGAACATCTCTGTCCACTTTATACAAAACACATAGTGGAGTTCCACAAGGGGGAAAAATGTACAATCGCCCCCCCCCTTACGAATCGTCCCCCCCGTGGTAGTATCACCCCCCACTCAATGAAATCCTGGAGAAATTTGAGATAGGGTGGGGGGCTATTGTAAACTGTGGGGGGGACCATTGTACATTGTCGAACATGTACAATCACCCCCCACAATGAAAAATGGGGGGCGATTGTACATACCCGGACCTATTTAACAATCGCCCCCCACCAAGATCAACCCTGCAGAAAAGTAGGACGTGGAACAATCACCCCCCCTCCCCCCAGGTGGGGGGTGATTCTTCCACAGGCCATTTTCAATGTATTTTTGCCCAGGTGGGGGACGATTGTACAATACTCCCCCACAAGATTCAGTTTTAGGTCCCATCTTATTCATACTATATATATCTGATCTTCCTAAACATCTAAAACTCACGGGGCCAATAGATATCTATACTTTTGCAGATGACATAAAACTGACCTGTATATATAGCAATGCAACTGATACGAGGAATCAGTTGACAAATGCCGTCCGATTGTTTGAAAATTACTGTGATATCTGGCAATTGACTCTGTCTTATCCCAAATGTTTTGCAATGTCGACAAACCCATCGCCTCAACCGTACAGTTTCAGCTCCGGAGATCCTATTGAGTTTAAAGAAACCGTTCCGCTCTAATTTTGACTTTTGAGTTATAACTATGATCTGGTAGGCCTTAAAAACCATGAGCAAATATATAAAGTTCATCCCTGTACCTTGCTCCATTTTCTCAGAATGCGTCTCATAACGTCTCGCCACGTTTTGCCACTACGTACATTACGTACGAAAACGCGAAAAACGTCGATTAAAATACAAAACCCTTTTCCAAATATTTGCATACATACCACTATACAAACAGTGAACAAAATTTTGAAATTTACAAAAAAATAAAGGAACTAAAGCGCGTTGCGTTACAGTAAAAATGTCCATGTTCGCTTCGTTACTAGTTGGTACTGAGAATTTTTTTATTTTTTTCCAATCAGAAAATCTGTTGAATCTTTACTGTAATACGATTATATACAGTTTTCAACTTTTAAATTTTTGATGCAACTCAGATTATAGAGGAACGGTTTCTTTAAGAACAATGCACGCGATCTAGGTGTTTTTCTCAGTAGTAGTACAGACCAGTTTGATTTATCTATTATGATAAAAAAGGCGCTTGGCAAAATGTTTACTATTTTCCGAGTGATCCATCACAATGACGCGTCGCTTTTTGTGCGTTGTTTCAAGTGCTATGTACTGCCTTATCTCGATTACTGTTCTGCAGTATGGTCTCCTCACAAGCTTATCGATATAAGAAATGTAGAAAAGGTTCAGCGAGTTTTCACACGTATAGTGTATGGTAGATGTAGACTATCAGATACGAGAGTAAGCTACGATCAAAGACTGCAGTTTCTTGGTCTTGAGACGCTCTATGAAAGACGGGTGAAACATGATCTAACTCTCTTCTATAAAATTCTGAGAAAAGAGGTTTCCCTTGAGGTGAGTAAATATTTGTGTTTTCGTCCATGTGGAGAACGGCATCATTTGTACAGCCAAAATGGTTTCTCTTTCGAAATTCCCAAGTTCAGTAATATGACAATGGAAAATTCTTTTTTCGTGAGAGTTGCAAAATGGTACCCGAAACTACCAATCGATATCATAAGTCTACCTTCTGCGAAATGCTTCAGTGAACGTCTCAAAAAGACTGACATTTTAGAAATACTTGCATTAACTTCACCTATCAAGTGATGGTACTGATGTTCTCTATATTGATATTACAGTGCGACCAACAATGTTCGATCGATTTCAAATAGCTTCCCCTTCATACTGAATTATATCCGAATTGTCCCCTGTGTGTCTGAGAAACATAATAGAGATACTACATAAACTGGTGAAGTTGTATTGAAAATGGATTGACAATGTGAGTTTTCAATATGTGAGTAAGTGAGTGAGTTTGTCTTTCGAATAATTTGGCAAGTCACATATGTTTTAGGTGTGCGTCCGAGAGACAATTCTCCCAATATGATCACATACTCAAATCATCAATGCGTGCTTCGTTTCGTTGGAAGAAAACATCAATATCGCCACTTCGATAAGAATGATCATTTCATTTGTCTTAGTATGGGTCCTATAGTCCGTAGTACTGTAGTGTAACGCAAAGGGTGGGGTGGGAGACTGTACTGTCACTTGCACACATTTCATACATTTTACGTAGATTAGCGTCTAGGCGCAATATGCCAATTGAACAACATCAATCAAGCACTAAATGATAGCAAATACCTAAATACCTAAACATCATTACTCAATTGAAATACTTACTATAATATCATACTGTAGTGTTCAAATATAAATTGATCTAGGTAGGTGGCATGGTGGCAGTACATAGACTAAGCACCCCTTTCGAATCTTGCAACTCCTTACTTTTGTCGTGTTTGGGTCTTTTTGGGTTTTTTGATCGCCTTCAACTTTTTATACACTTATTTTGGATCAACTGGTTCAATAAATCATTCTATTCTATTCTATTCTATATAATCCTCCTGGCTTTATGGGTGAAACTTAGGTACTCGTATTTTCGACCAAATCAAAAAAATGGGGGGTGAAAGTAACATGTTCCTCAGATCCGAAAGTTTTTATGCATACTGCCTAACGAATCGTGGTTAACACATTTCGGAAAAAAACACAGTTGCAGTCACAAGTTCCAAATGTTTTGAACAAAATTCGAACGTAGACGAACGAAATTAAAATGAATCTTAAAGAAGGATTATTATGTGGACCAATCGCATCGTAAAATCCTTTAAGAAAATCGCAAGGATCGAAGCGTTGGGTTTGGTCCACATAAAGGTCCATCTTTGGCTCCTTCCGTGTTCTTCCTCGATGTTGAGCAGGAGAACTATTTCTGTGAATAAATATTCTGTTCATTCCCTCGTGGTCACCTTCGTCGAATTTTAGAAAGAAAAAAATAACGAAAAAATATTCAGTATAACCCACTTTTTACCCATGGAAAGTAGTAAAGAACCTATAAAATTTTGGAGCTGGCCAGCAACATGCCATACGACCTTCAAATCGACGCCTGGCCAGTTGCTGGCATCAAGACGGGGCCAACAGGCCCCGAGCTGGCCAGCATCTTGCCAGCCCCCGCCGTAGCAGACTTTTCGCTGTGTTTTCGCTGTGAGATATTGCTTTGGAACGGCGCGAAATTTTCTAATTTGAACTTGACCCCACACAATGTTATTATGTAATCGGTAAACAATTCTGTAAACGAAACACATGGTACATCACACTTTTACTTCGATGGACAGCCTTGTCATATGTTGTCTTTTGCGATAGCTCTTGTTTTTATCACGCCACTTTTCTTTTGACTTTCGATTATTATGTAAAAATATAATTCTGATCTGTTCGTTGGGCGAAAGCACAAAGTTTTCTGGTACCTAGGTACTTTCGAAATTAGTTTTCTGTATCGAAATGTCATCGCTGGATGTGAATGAGGTGGCGATCAAATTCTCCTACTTCTTTAGTGTGTGTGCTCTCTTTGAGTTGTTTTTATTCGTTTTGGCCAACCTACCTAGCTAGGCTTTGATTTATTCCCTTTTGAACTTCCCTCTACCAGTTTAAACCGTTATGCTACGTTCAAAATTGATAGTAAATTCAGTTTCAGCTTGGATAGTTGATTGGAAGTTGAGTCAATTTTTTCCTCTGCAGCTCCATTCTTCTTTCCGGCTATGAAGGCAACCTACTCATTGTGGCCCGAGGGTACGGGCCCTGTCAGATCGAAACCAGGAGGTGGTCGATTATATTATTACTTTATTATCGTGGTTACTTATTAGTGTTGGAAAAAGAGTACAAGGAAACAGGTAACAAATGACTTAAAAAAAAAACAACGAACAATACAATTGAACTTGAACTCAAGTATACCCTTGTTCTTCTTCATCATCAATTGGCGTGGATCTTTGCGAGAAACAGTCACTGAGAACACCAACCGTGGAGAACTGTAAGACAGACTGAAATAGAGGACATTTTGCAGAATCGTCACACTTAAGTGGTCTATCTCAAACCTTCCCAAAACTTATTGGCTGGTCGGGATGGTAGGCAAATTTCAGTCTGTCACTAGTCGAGTTATCCACATATCCACAATTGTTCTCAGTGTTTGGTTTTGATCCTTGCAAAGGTCCATGCGATCTGATGAAGAACAAGGGTAGACTTTGAGTTTCACTTCAATTGTATTCATATACCAACAATGTGTGACTATTTAGCGAAAAGTAACACACTACTTCATTAAAATCAGTTTTGAAATCATAAATAGCCAAATAACTAATTTGTCCCAAAACAAGATCTAGTTCCTTCAATTAATCTGACTTTACGGATAACTTCGCTGTTGTTTGATTGTATTGTCCGTTGTATTCATCGATGTATAACAAAAATATAAAATAATAATTAATGATTTTGACTTATTCAGATCTGCCCCCTCCCAAACCTCCTCGCACCTTTCTCCAAGGACACTCACCGGTTCGCGTGGAGCCGCTCCGTGAGAGCACCAACACCAATCGGGGAAGTGGTGAGTGATAGTTGATAGATAACTTACACCTGTTCATACATCTGCAAAGTGTGACTGTTCTTCAAAAAGTAACCCGTTTTTGAATGAGTTTCGATAGTTTTTCATGAAAGGCGGCCAAAGAAATAGAAAATAATGTACTAATGGTATCTCTAATAATGTCCCACTAGAAAAAAAAGCTGATGTATGTCGCGAAGAACGAAAACTCAATAGGAGAGTAGGGGACATTTTGCAGAATCGTCACACTTAAGTGGTCTATCTCAAACCTTCTCAAAACTTATTGGCTGGTCGGGATGGTAGGCAAATTTCAGTCTGTCACTAGTCGAGTTATCCACATATCCACAATTGTTCTCAGTGTTTGGTTTTGATCCTTGCAAAGGTCCATGCGATCTGATGAAGAACAAGGGTAGACTTTGAGTTTCACTTCAATTGTATTCATATACCAACAATGTGTGACTATTCAGCGAAAAGTAACACACTACTTCATTAAAATCAGTTTTGAAATCATAAATAGCCAAATAACTAATTTGTCCCAAAACAAGATCTAGTTCCTTCAATTAATCTGACTTTACGGATAACTTCGCTGTTGTTTGATTGTATTGTCCGTTGTATTCATCGATGTATAACAAAAATATAAAATAATAATTAATGATTTTGACTTATTCAGATCTGCCCCCTCCCAAACCTCCTCGCACCTTTCTCCAAGGACACTCACCGGTTCGCGTGGAGCCGCTCCGTGAGAGCACCAACACCAATCGGGGAAGTGGTGAGTGATAGTTGATAGATAACTTACACCTGTTCATACATCTGCAAAGTGTGACTGTTCTTCAAAAAGTAACCCGTTTTTGAATGAGTTTCGATAGTTTTTCATGAAAGGCGGCCAAAGAAATAGAAAATAATGTACTAATGGTATCTCTAATAATGTCCCACTAGAAAAAAAAGCTGATGTATGTCGCGAAGAACGAAAACTCAATAGGAGAGTCAGGAACATCGTTTTACATATACATTTGTATTTTGCAGCGCCTTCCACGCCGACAGCGACAACCAAATGGTCTGGTCGGGATAGTCGCGAGAAAATCATCGAATCCTTCAAAACGAGAGTAGGATGTACCGAGTGAGTTCGGTTATTTTGTTTGGTTTATATTAGCTGAGATCCACCTATCATTCAAGAAGCACCCTTTTACGTCATTCATAATCTTGGCGCAGAAGTAGTCAAATGTTCTCGTTTAACAATAGCCGCTTTCGGATTTTTCTCATGCAAGGTTGCCACATTACGTTGATATTTGTATTAATAACATAACGATTATGTGTCAACTAGTTTAATTATAATTTTTTTTAAATTCTCCTTTTTTCTTAGGGTTGGTCAGTCGTTCTGTGGTGCAGTAGGCCTAGACGCCATGGTGTTGGCGATTCAGAAGAAGAACAACTTCATTCTGAACCAAGAAGATGCGGTGGACAAGGCGACTAGGGTGAGCTATGTCACTCTGTCATGCTGTATCAATGTGTTATTTCAATGTCGTGGGTTATTTCAAGTAATATGAGAAAGAGACTTTACAATCTCAAGGGCTCTAATTCTAATATCTCGCGAAACAAACAGCCACACACCAGTAAGATGTGACTATTGTATTCTTAATCTAAACTTCTAGACAATGGGCTCACTACTACTTATCGAGATATTGTTTCCCAAATAGTATGTCTAATCAAATTCTTCCTAAAAATTCAGCGGATGTAAGATGTATACTAGTTTTTTTAATTTTCCGGAATTTTAGTCAGATCACAGAGATGGGATGATTCCAGATGAACATACTTTTCGGTGGCTGTCTGATTCATTTTCAGTAAATTATCGGTTTTCATTGGATTCAAAATGACTTGTTTCACTTTTGTTTTCAGGGAAAGCTGACCGCCCGTGAACGCATCAAGCTTCTAGTGGACAAGGGTTCATTCCGCGAATATGGAATGTTCGCCGAGCATACCTGTACCGATTTCGGCATGCAGGATCATAAGGTTAGGGATAGTGAATAGAGATTGGTTAAGCATTTTGTTAATTGTGATTCCTGTCGCTTGTTCGCATCGTCCCACCTGGTTAGCATCGTCTCACTTCAGAAGATAGGATCAAATCGGACAATATTCAAAGAGTGGCTGCATTTTAGTAAGCCACAAAATATTTCGCATCAAAATGAATTGAAAGTTGAAAGTCGTAATCGAGTATGGCCTACAGAGAGAAGGGATAATAAAGTGGTAGTCGGAGGCTGTTGTCTTAGTGTTTTGGCCCAAATTTTAGAGCAGTACACGTGTTGTGCATAAAACAATAAGCAGTATGTTTTAAAGTAAATTTCATATGTGCTTTATGGAAAAAGTCCAATTCTTTCTTCGTTGCAGCACCCCGGAGATTCGGTAGTGACCGGACGTGGTGAGATCAACGGTCGCACGGTCTTCGTCTTCTCTCAGGATTTCACGGTTGTCGGAGGATCGCTCTCGTCGGTTCACGCCAAGAAGATTGTCAAGATTATGAGTGTAAGTGTCTTGACACCTTCAATAAAACCAGTGGTTTTTCGATTCAAACGCGTGAAACTTCATCATTTTGCTTCAAAAGGAAATGGTTGAGTCTCTAACTCTATGGTAGTCCGAAACGCTGAGCATTTCAAAACGGTGAGCATTTAGAGTATGTACAAAACAGGAGGAAAGATTGAGTTTTCACCTGTGCTACTGATGAAATCGGGTGGTCCCAATTACTGATCTGAAGAAAAGTGGGTGATTCAATGGAGCATCTACTACAAAGTCGTTATACGTGTGTAGGAGAGTAGGAGATAATGCATCTTTCATACATCACTGATTGAATGTTCCTTTCCAATATCTTATTGAGAATATTGTTATCAAAATGGACAAGAACAGGTGGTAGGAATTCATCAAGCTCTCGTCATAAACAGGTGTTTTGTTTGCAGGACGCAATGCTTGTGGGAGCCCCCGTGATTGGTCTGAACGACTCTGGTGGTGCCCGAATTCAGGAAGGAGTCGAGTCTCTGGCCGGATATGCCGATATCTTCCAGGTACACCATTTATAACGTGGTTCGGGTAGTATCGGCTCGTCTTCGAAGATTTATAACAAAACACTTCCGTGAACAAGTAAAAGTTCACATAGTGGTTTTTCGAACAAATATAGTAGTTTCCCCTGTCCAGTTGTCCAGTTTGGTGTGAATTTGACGAGTTCAGTTAACGGGTATCGCACTCATGAATATATAAGTTCAACCCACCAACAAGTCACAAAGGAACCGACCCACGCTGTGTAATGCTTGATGTCTGATGCCTTCTTGCCTCGTTCATTCTAAACTGAAAGTAGTGTTTTTCATTTTACACTTGAATTGAACCTGAAAGAGGGTTATCTTTCTTACATGAAGAAGCGGAAGTGTAATAAATAGAGTAGGCCTTTTGCGCAGTTTTTATTCAGTTTTAAACAATCAAGCTCAGCGGACAGGTTACATAAATTCAATTATTTTCAGGCCAACGTGATGGCTTCCGGAGTAATTCCCCAGATCTCGCTGATCATGGGCCCCTGCGCCGGTGGAGCCGTCTACTCGCCCGCCCTCACCGATTTCACCTTTATGGTGAGTTGTTAGAGTCATATTTTGGCCGGTTCTATATCTAACCGGGGGTTTTGGAAACCTAACAGGTTTTTGGTAACCCGTTGTTTTCAGGTAACCGGTATGTGATCTGAAACTAAAATCCGGTTATACCTTCACTTTTAGGTCCGTGACTCTTCGTACCTCTTTATCACGGGACCCGATGTCGTGAAGGCTGTCACCAACGAAACTGTCACCCAGGAGGAGCTGGGAGGAGCCAAAACTCACACGGTTACCTCCGGTTGGTCTTTCGATACCGCCATTCTCCAGTAAAGCTGTCTATCAGTCAAAAAGTTTCACTAAACGGGCTCCTTTTTTTGCTAGAATCTGGAAGATTCGCCGTTTTTGGTTGCAAACTTGCAAAGTTAAGAATTTTCAATAGTTAAATATACTAATGGAGTGCTTTCTGTAGAGGTTATGAGCGAAATATGATTTTCAGGAGTGGCCCACGGCGCCTTCGAAAATGACGTTGACGCTCTGATGAACGTGCGTGAATTGATGGGATTCCTTCCTCTCTCCAACAAGGATACTGCTCCCATCAGATCTTGTGACGATGCTTGGTTAGTTTTCGGTTTTGCGTGCTTTGTTTAGGTTAGGTCGTTCAGAAAAAACTTTGTCATCTATAAAATGTTCTCATTCGTGATAGGGAAGTATGACTTAAGACTTTCGTCGATGTATTCAGTTCTAAGTTTAAACAGTACTCACTTCTCAAACACTTACTATTGGTTCATTGCTTGGTATTGGTAGGTCACTCGATAACTTTGACAGTTTATTGTGGTTGTGTGGTAGAATGTTAGATGTTGTTTCATCACCGAATACGCTTTTGGGGCTCGTCTAAATGGTTGTGGAAAGGTAAATCATGCTGGAAAATTATTTCTAGTATTTTTAATGATTATAATTTCCAGGGATCGCCCAGTTCCCTTCCTGGATACGGTAATTCCTCTCGAGAATACCGCCGCCTATAACATGAAGGACGTTGTCTACGGTCTAGTAGACGAGGGAGACTTCTTCGAGATTATGCCCGATTACGCTAAGGTACGTTCTTACCGGAGTTTCTCTAGATTTCAAGGTTTACGCTAAGGTACGTTCATAATTCGGGAGCTTGATTTGGACAACTAGAAGTACATAAAATGGGGTCCCGTCTGTAAAATTCTACGATATTATGCTCGATTACGCTAGAGTAGGTTGTGACAACGTGGCTACTTGGCATTGACCAACCGGGAATAGATAAAGTAGGTTTTTCACGTCCATGCTTTGCTTGGCAACCGATTACGCTGAGATACGTCAAACGTCATCAAACACCGGAGACGGCCTAGGCCATCTCAGCAGTATTTAAGCCCCGTTAGTAGTTTTGACCAAATAAAACACCTGCTGCCTTTTCTGGAACAAATCGTTCAAAGTCAGGTTCCCCAGTCCTCAGGAGCTACGAGCTCGTTTTCAGGTCCCATTGATTGAAAAACTGGGTATCTACTTGGAGAAGAGAAAATAGTTTTGGAATGAAAAGTCAGCATACATTGACCTAATGCTCAATTCAATATTTCGAGACCTGGGAGCCTAGGGCTTGCCATGTGCAGTTTGTATTACCATGAATTGGGTGTTGGTAGAGGATTTTCTGTTTATTTCAGCTATCAGCTGTTATTTTCGTTTTGTGTTTTGTAGAATCTTGTCGTTGGTTTCGCTCGCATGAATGGTCGCACCGTGGGAATTGTTGGAAACAACCCCAAGTTCGCAGCCGGTTGGTTCATTTTCTGTTTCGCTGAATTTTTATAAAAGTAGTTATCATTTAGCTGACTTGTACGATACGTACGTTTCCAATTTCTTCTTTGTTAACGCTAGTTCTCAGTACAACATTGTTACGAAAAACGGTTAACAGGGTGGTTGATTCTTTGAATTAGGATCTTTAATACAATGTCAAACTTCAATAAAAATTAAGAAATGTACATCATTCTTGCTCAAAAATGACATAGCTGTCAACTGCTAGAACTACTTGCTGCTGGTTTCTAGTGTTGTTTGTGTTCAGGTTGTCTCGACATCAACTCCTCTGTGAAGGGAGCTCGTTTCGTCCGTTTCTGTGATGCCTTCAACATTCCCCTCATCACCCTCGTCGATGTACCCGGCTTCCTGCCCGGTCAGTATTATGTTTACTCACACCAGTGAGGTGTGACTAATCTTCAAAAAAAATATGTTTCTCGATTTTAGTAAGCGAAACCTGAAACTACATAATTTTGTATAAAAATTGAGAACAAATTCACAGAATTATACGTGTTTATGACAAAATTTGGATATAGCATGTGAATATGACATGGACTATATGACAACATGTGAGTTTAAACGGATACAAGACTCAAGTGTTGTGAACTTGTAGTGCACAACCTCTAGTTATATATCTGTTTCGAGACATGGACTTCGAGTTCGAGACATGGGTTTTTTCTTCAAATAATTGTATATTTGATACCCATTTCGTTACAGGAACCGCCCAAGAGTACGGTGGAATTATCCGCCACGGAGCCAAGCTTCTCTACGCCTTTGCCGAGGCTACCGTGCCCAAGATCACTATCATCACCAGAAAGGTAGGCTGATCTTACTATCTATGAATTGTAATAATTTCGATGAGTATACAAACTGGTAACTTTGCTTCACGACCTTGCTACCTTGCTTTTCCTCTCCTCTCCGCTCCGTTTAGTCGGTGAAACTCATCAAAAAACAAAAAAACTTTGGGTAATAGTAAAATGCTTCCCGTTCCCAAGCTATATTTTTCTCTGTGTGATTGTAAAGTCCATTGGAGTTGAGGACACTCGATGTAAGTGTATGTTGTTGTTTTTCTAACCCATTTCCATTTCGTTGTTCAGGCTTACGGTGGAGCTTATGATGTGATGTCGTCCAAACATCTCCGTGGAGATCTCAACTACGCCTGGCCAACGGCCGAGGTTGCGGTCATGGGAGCTAAGGTGAGGGAATGCATACTTGGTTTCCCACGCACGGAAACTTATACAAAATAACGTCGAGTTAAAAGATTTAGTGCGTTTCATGATATAAGACTTGTCCATTCGGGAAATATATGTAAAAATGACCTCCTCCTTTGCTTCTATGACGTATAATTTTCCAATAAAATGGCGAAAAATAAAATTACGTTGTTCTGTTCAGGGAGCCGTCTCAATTCTGTTCCGTAATGACAAGGAGAACGCAGCGAAACACGAGGAGGAATACGTGGACCTGTTCAGTAACCCATTCCCTGCCGCCGCTAGAGGTATACAATATAATACCTTACAAGCTTTTATTTTTCTATCTTATGTTTTGTGAAAGTGTTGTTGGCATCACAAGGGCGCCGGAAGGTCTTCCTGGAAGACAACGGCTATCCTACAAGAGACTGTATGTATGCGAGTTTTATGAGTGTTCAGGAGTTACTTTCCGGTTGATTATGGTGAACTGTATGCTGATAGAGTGAATTATACAAATTCCCCAGAAATCACTCTTATTAAGAGACAACTTACTTTTTTTTGGTTGGAAATGTCAGAATTATCCCATTATTTTTTCAGGCTTCGTTGATGACATCATTGTTCCCTCCGAGACTCGTCGCAGAGTTTGCGAGGACTTGAACATGCTGGAGAGCAAGAAGCTGGAGAACCCATGGAGAAAGCACGGCAACATTCCTCTCTAATTTGATCATTTTCGATTTGTAGTTTATAGTCATTGCCAAATAGTATGTGTAACGTTTTGTATTGTTGTGCCAATTTTGTGTCAAATAGATCAGCATTTGCCAAGAGGTGCTTTGACTTTTTCCTACCTGAATTTTTCTGCCTTTAATTTATATTTTAAAAGTAGTCTAGTGAAGAAGTACGGTTTGTATATTTCGGTGTGTTGGAGTAAACAGACATAATAACGTTGTGTATAAATTTTTTCAGTATTTTGAAGTTCTGCGATTCAAGTACGAGATAGAGGGTGAAATATTATAAAGTCTTTTGCCTGAGGGTGTATTCTTCTCTGCGTTGTGAGACACTTAGTGTACGTTGTTTTTACGTAGAGTAGCCGGGCCAAATGATAGTTGTCGTACTTTTACATTTTCAGTTGTAGGATAGCAAGTACCAGTCAATCCTACGAGAAGTCATCGGTTGCATCCAGTTTAAAGATACATTTTCGTCAAAGCTATGATTTTAAACTGTATTCTTAACCAAACTAGTGGAATAGGGTTGTTAATCGAGTTCAAAATTTCGAGTTTTGGGAAATTTCGAGTTTTCAAGTTGTGGGAAATTTCGAGTTCGACTCGACTCAAAAGTTTTCGAGTCGAGTTTTGAGCATTTTTGGACCGAAAAAGCTTCTTTTTTTTTCGAGTTCGAAATTTGGATTTTCGAGTTTTCGCGTTCGAAATTTCGAGTTTGGCGAAAAATCTAGTTTGGCGAAAAATCGAGTTATCGAGTTTTGGAAATGTTCGAGTTTTTGAGTTTTTATAAATTTCGAGTTCGACTCGACTCGAAAATTTTGAGTTTTTCGAGTCGAGTTCGAGTTTAACAACCCTATAGTGGAACACTTTGCCGTCGTTTCTCGGTCTAAAGCTCTAAAGTCGAACATTGTAGCGGGTATCGAGTTCAGTCTACAGCTCGGCCATACTTACTCACCTCCTACGGTTAGGTTTTTTCTTCACAATTAGAAACCATAAGTAAAAGTTATTGAATTTATAGAGTTTAAGTTAGTGAATTAAGAATTTCCAAAGGATGTGAAAGAGTGGTAAACTCACCGGATGATTGAAGTGCATACTGTGGAGTCCACACAGAAAAGAAAAGGACTACCATTCGTCCTATAAGTTTAAAGTAGGACGATAATGTGGACCAATCGCTTGTCAAGGATCCTTTAAACTACAATTGAAAAATGTATTGCAGTTCAAAGGACTGAAGCGTTTGGATTGGTCCACATAATTGTCCTCCTTTAACAGGACGGTCGTTCACCGTGTTTGACACGTACAGTTTTCAGGAACGAATTTCATTGATTTCATTTCCCGTCGTTCAGTTTATAGCTTGGATCCCTTTAGGTTGGTAGCTTCCGCAATCTTCATATCGATCAGGTATACCTCGTTCCATCAAATCGTTACCGTCTACAGTACCTTGAGCTCGAATTATTGAAATGAATTTGGCTCAGCAATTACTTTGCATAATATAACCTTTTCACCAATCGATACATTCAATTATTACAGTTCATTCTCGAACATAGTGAGCCTTTGTAATGCAATGCCAAGCTCTTTTGTTAATAGTTCATATAAATGTTGAAGAAGGTTTTAAGTTTGAGCCAAAAGTGGTGAAAAATTGCTTCCGTTCTGCATTAAACATTGTTGTATATAAAACGCCCCCAATTCACAATTCACATCTCTCCGGAAATTGGTCAAAATTGCAATTAGAAGTGAACGGATAGTGACACGGGAAGAAATTTGGGATGAGGGAATTCACACTTCCCCGTTTTTTCATCGCTTTTCATTTTTCATTCACCCTTTCGTATTGCTTACAGATAACCTCTCCCTACAGCCATGTATCTATCTCGCATGGCTCGGCCTGTAATGAGTCTTCGCAGCTTCAACCACGTTCCCAAGGTAAATTTGACGAGATTAAAATCCATGTGGAAAGGTTGTGAACATTCATTTGGGATTCGGAAGACGGAATGTTGCTTCTGAAGGAGTATTCCAGTGCTCTGTAATTGCCCTGTCTTTCATATAGAATTTCGCTGCATGACGAATTTCGAATCGAGTTTGAGACAATGTTAAACTGCCCGGTTACAAGTACGAATTGGAAATTATGAACCAACAAGTTAAAGAAAAGTTTACGAAGAGTTGACGCGTTGACAATTAACACGTTCACTTTACAACTTATCAAAACCCACTCAGGCTGAATTTTGTTCGATATTTTGGGTTGCTAAATCCGCGAGTCTCGTGGAAAATCTCCGGTATTTTCGATGGTTCATTACAGGACAAACTGCAGGAGAAAGAAATGAGTCCGGCAGTTTAGGTTGCGAAGTGTTTTTTATGAGTATCCTTCTGTTTCAGTTCGTTCGTTCCTGTTCGATTGCTCACACTTTGAGAGTATCCGAACGAATCGAGAAAAAGAAAGCCGATGCTCTTTTGGGAGGTGGACAAAAGAGAATCGACGCGCAACTCGTACACGTCACTCGTACACCTTCAGCTAACAAATTCAAAACAGAATCAAATGTTACTATTTCAGAAAACGACGAAGAGAGAGCGCGAGGCCTGGTCCGCTCTTCCTCAATCTCAGCACTCGAGAAACACGGTGAACCCAATTCGCAAGATCGCCGACGCTATGAACGTGGAGACGAATCCTGAGAAGAGTGTTATTCGTCTGAATTTGGGTGATCCAACCATCACTGGCAATCTGCCACCGAGTAGGGTTGCTCTCGAGGCGCTCAACGAGTCCATACAATCGCACAAGTGAGACTTTCTTCTTTTTGTGTTGGTCACAGTTGTTCTCTTCTCAAATGTTTTGTTTACAAACTGTCCAATGATGCGATGAATTCATTCTCTTCCAGACACGATGGTTATGGTCCCTCTGTGGGAGAACTGGCAGCTCGTCAGGCCGTCGTTGACCGCTACTCTACTTCCGAGGCTCCCATCACTCCTGATGACGTCATTCTGGCCAGTGGATGTTCGCATGCTCTGCAGATGGCTATTGAGGGGATTGCCGATCCTGGAAACAACATCCTCATCCCTGATCCCGGATTTCCCCTCTACTCGACTCTCTGCAGACCTCATAACATTGAGGTGAATTTAAACTCCTATCAGAAAGCTGACATGTGTTTCTCAAAACTACAAAAGTACCATATGGGAATTCATGGTACAGAACATAATCATTGCATTTATAGGACCGCGCCTACAAATTGGACATGAACAATGGTGGCCTGATTGATTTGGATCATCTCGAATCGCTCATTGACGAACGCACAAAAGCGATCATCGTGAACAATCCCGGAAATCCTACCGGAGTCGTTTTCCCGAAAAATCATCTCGAAACCATCCTTGAAGTGAGTTTCACAATCTCTTTTCACGTATTCTCAATTGAAAAAAAATAACTGTAAAAGTTTGATTGGAACAAATAACTGTGAACCATAAGTGTCACCAATTGTCACTTTTGAACGTAAATCCAATCATCGCCTGACCAAGTTGTGAACACACGTAATGTACACACTGCCCTGATTAGACCAGCATCTCAACCTAATGTTGTTTTCAGCTGGCCGACAGGTATAGACTGACCATCATTGCTGATGAGATCTACGGAGATCTTGTGTACGACGGAGCCATCTTCTACCCTCTGGCCACTTTGTCCCCCCAGGTTAGACTATTTGCCTTTTTTGAATCCTTCTAATAACACATATTAAGTCATTCACCTAACTATACCTTTCACGTTTCCAAAAGGCCTTGTACAGTAATCAATCAGAACATAGATTCAATTTCTAGACAAATGTTTCGTCCACTCCAGGAGGTCAAGTGGGCAGATTGTTGGATATATCCACATATCACAAATACAATTAATAATGTGCATACCGGTTCAGGTCCCTATCATCTCTTGTGACGGAATCGCCAAGAGATGGATGGTGCCTGGTTGGAGACTGGGATGGTTGACCGTGCACAACAGACACGGAGTTCTGACCGAGGTCAAGAAGGGAATGGTCGCCCTCTCGCAAAAGATTGTCGGTCCCTGCTCGCTGATCCAAGGAGCACTGCCCAAGATTATCAAGGACACTCCCGAGGAGTACTTCGAGTCCAGCAGACGGTTCATCTCTTCCAACGCCAACATCATTCTCAACATCTTGAAAGTTTGTATTTATCTATTTATCTCGAAAAACAAATACTTCAAACTGATCACAGAGTAGGAACAATGTGAACAAATGAGAAACTTTGATTCTAGATTAGGTGGACACATGTAGACTCATAGAATTAATGATCTGTAAACTATTTCATACAGTAAGTGACACTCAAATTAAGTATTTCCCGACATCATAAGGTGAATATAGTCTGTTTCACGCAACTATAGCCTTCTACAGTAAGATTGGAAATCTTTCAAGTAAATTTATCATATCTTGTAGGTTGTGTAGTTGGTTTAAACTTTGTGATTTCGTTTGCCACACTAGATACTACAAGCATCCCTTTGAATATTCGAAAGATTACTGTAGAAAGTCATTGACTGGTGAAACGGAGTATATAAATCATGATTAATCAGTGTTGTCACCTCAGGATGTCCCCGGTCTGCAGCCTTTGAAACCCCATGGAGCCATGTACATCATGGTTGGTATCGACAAAGCCCTCTATGGAGATGATATGACCTTCGTGCGAAAGCTCATTCAGGTACGTGCCTCAGTGTCCATAGTCGACATTACCAAGACTCAGAAACAGCCCTAAAGTCTTGGCAGCTAGTAAACAATGTCATCTCTTCCTTTCTATGAGATACTGCTCTCTCGCCTGACTGAGTAGGCTGGAATATCGTTGCATCTATCTTGATGCAATCCTGAGACTCTCCCCACTTACTATTCCGTTAAGAGATCGTGTTTCCGTAGGATGTCGATTTATTTCTAAACACGTCTTCGGTTTCTATCGTGTGCTGTGAGTTGCTCGATGTAATTGTGAGTTTTATCAACTGTATTTTTAGGAGGAGTCTCTGATTGTGTTGCCCGGAACGGCGTTCTCGGCCCCTGGCTGGATCCGTCTGGTCATCACCCATTCCAACGAGGTGATGGCGGAGGCCGCACAACGACTCCGCGCCTTCTGCGCGCGGATGGCCGCCGACGGAACGGAGGAGGCCTCCAACTCCGATCCCGAACTCTAACCCATCTATTCCAACACTTCCCCTCCCGCCTCACTGTGTCTGTTTCTCGTTAGACTTGGCTCTAGTCAAGACATGATAACAATAAAACATGCATACTCATCATAAGTAATACTGAAATTAGGAAATCCGTTCTGGCTACTTTCTGTTACCCAATCATTTCATACACTTCCATTCAGTAAACAGAAACTCCAACTTTTCTCCAAAACTCTAAAATTTTTGAAATCTTATGTGCATCCCCGTGCTGACAGATCATGTAACAATTTATTTCGTGTAATACATGCAATTATCACTCGCTCCCTAAATCAAGAGCGTATTTCCTATATGGGTCATTTGTTTATCATGTGTTTTTGCCTGTTTTATTGTCGAATAAATCGTACCTCAATTGTTGTATGGCTGGAAAGAGAAAGTAAACGAATGAATAATATGGTGATAGAACGGATTCGAAACAAATGTTGTTTCAGCTACACTATCAGATTGGCCTTCACCTATGTCAACCTGACCTTTACCTGTTCTCCCGGACAGTCATTTCAACGGTATCCACCAGCGCCAATCAGGTTCTCTGTCTACGGTCACACGAGAAAAAGCGACGGCCCATTTCGCAGTTTTCTGTGAACAGTATCTCACAACACGATAAATCTAGAACATTTTGCGGAATGCACTGCGACCGCCAGTTGGTCACTGTTTGTTGATTGAGGAAAATAAACGGAAGAAGTCAAGTGCCTGTCTGAAAAACCGGTTTCGTAGTGGCCGTATTTTGACACCACGGATCGTGATTAATCGAAAAATTAGAAGAAAAGTATATGAAGGACGACTTGTTTGAACTTGATATGGCTACGGTTTTTTCGACTCGTTAAACACCATATCTCGCACCCGAACCACATTTATCATCACACTGTTCGAATATGATAAACAAACCAGTGTCACACATCTCACGTTCGCGACGTGCCGAGATGTACTTTAACTAAATCTGACAGCGTTAGCTGTGTACCTCCTCTACGTTCCAGATAACGGCATCAAGTTAATTGATTTTATATTTAAACTTCGGCAGATGTAAAAGAAGAATGTTGTTGAAAAGAAGAATGTTGTATCAGATGATAGCCTAGATAGATGTCTTCAGAAGTCATTTGTCACCAGACCTATACTTATGTGAAAAGTAATGTGTTATAGTCGCCATCATTCCTTTTGAGACTCCTACAGTACACTTTCGCATTTTTCGATGACTGTTTCATGAGGCAAACAGAAATTTTTTTCTGAAATGATTTCGGACAAATTTTGTTATTTATAATCATAATCGAATGCTGAGTTTTCTAATCTCTCCGAAAGCATTTACGCTGTTGAAACGAACGCAAAGTTCTGTAATCTTACTGTAGGAGTCTCAGTAGGAACGAAAGAGACTATATGTGCTTTTGGATTATAAGAATATTGCCCGCCAGCAATGTGCGCTCGTCTTGGCAATGAATGCGTTCAATTTCAGTTCGCGTGCGCAGCATCCGATTTCGGGACGTAATTTTCCTGAGGAACAAAGTAGGCAGGCAAGGTAATTGCAATTGATTTGATTCTAGGCTCATCTTTCCCTACTTTCGGAACAACCAGCTCCTCATAATGAGTCTTTTGTTTTTTGTTCGCCACTCTTCGACTTCAGGCGGCGTAGCGATCCCTCGAACCTCATGAGAAGTTCATGTCAGTTTCTCATTAAATACCTCGTGAGCTACTCGTGAACTCCCAATGTTTTAGGATAGCAATCGATAGAATCTCATGAGAAGCTCGTGCGAATAGCTCATGAGGTGATCTCATAAACTTTTGTGGGGATTGCTACAACACCTGATGTTTATCAAAATATACTCTTGCTTCAGAATCGCTCTCCTCATGGCAAGCCAGTACGGTGCGTTTTTACATTCTGCTGTGTTTGTAGTCTGTTCCCCATTGCGTTTGGGTTGAAGTTCAGAATGTGTGTCCGAAGACCAAACTACAACGATGAATCGGTCAGTCTCTACAATTGCAGCACCCCGGAGATTCGGTAGCGACCGGACGTGGTGAGATCAACGGTCGCACGGTCTTCGTCTTCTCTCAGGACTTCACGGTTGTCGGAGGATCGCTCTCGTCGGTCCACGCCAAGAAGATTGTAAAAATCATGAAGTTTGCATTTGAACGGTACCAGAAATAAGTCATTCAAAATTAAAATTCGTTGATTCACTTTTAGTTTGGATTTGAGAAAAATGAAAAGTTTTGGAAACTTTATTTCTGATTCTCAACTAATTTGTACTTAAAGGGACCGTTCCTCTATAATCCTATTCGCATGAAACATTTGAAAGTTGAAGTATATTATCCTATTGTGTTACAACTAAGAATCAAAGAACTTATGGCTTAGAAATACGAAAAATCAGCGCAGTGCTACAAAATAAAAATAAAACATTGACATTTTCACTGTGACGTAATCAACCACTGTTTCCTTGATTTTCATGTGAATTCGGGATTATAGTTCTCTTATTGTAGTTTAGTATGCAAACATAAGTTTCGAAGAGGTTCCGTATTTTTATCGCCGTTTGGCGCGTTTTTGTACGCAACGTTGGTGACGTGTCTACTACGTACAGAGCATTTGTGTGAAGACGGAGCAAAGTGTAAATATAACACTTGTATGATTTCTATTGGTTTTTCACGGTCTTTCCAGTTGAATTGATAACTTAAACGTCAAAATTAAAGAGAAACGGTCCCTTTAATGACTTTCACTTTCAAATGACTTTTACTTTTAAAACTTTGAATTTTGATTGGCTTATTCAGGTTGCCCATACGCGTAATTTTCCACATAAAATCTGGAACAAGCACTCGATCAACTATACAAATGGTAATCGCGGACCTTTTGTAGCTACAGTAATCGTTCGAATCGTCTAGGCTGAAAGTCCTGTGTCAGTTGCTTCCCTTTCGTTGAAGTACGTTTCAAAGAGATTACTTCGGAAACCAACGTTTCCTTCGGAAACAGGTGATCGACAAGATTCATTCACACGCTGGCAACTCAATTAGCGCAAAAGTCCTAGGACAGAGCGACCAAGGGAACATTCCTCTCTAATTTGATCATTTTCGATTTGTAGTTTATAGTCATTCAGGATAGCAGGTCAATTTGTAAAATTTTATCGTTTTGTGTCATATTCGGTTTTGTGTTATATTGTGTAGTTTTGTGTCAGTAGGAAACATTTAGCATACATGTGCTGTGACTGTTTCCTACATTCATACTTCTGCTCCTGATGAGGATTGTATATTTCGTTGTTTTTAAGCAAACAGATATGAGAAAGTTCGTGTATAAAGTTTTCTAGTCATTTCGGTGTACAATTCGAACTATAGCTCCATTGAATGGAGGGAATGTGTTTATGTAGTTCATGATCCTTTATCGACGTTACCCGTTGAATAGAACTACAGTACCCGAATATCAATACATCAGTTCTGACAGGAATTGGCATGCCAGAATGTTTCGAAATCGGTCCTGTCAGGGTGGTTCCTGTAATGGTAGATGCCGGACAACTGATTATCTGATAATTCAAAAAATGTTTTTTATCACCCTGATAACTTCTTCGCAGAGAGAATCGTGCCGGCTGCATGCCCGTTTCAGCCGGAAAGCCATTCGATAAGTAGCGAGCATGTAGCGCGCCACTACCGGGCAATTGGTACCCCATTTGGTTAAAGGGACCGTTTCTCTCATCAAAGCAGTGAGAGGTTTAGGACTACCGAGTTACAACAACTCGGATATTGTTCGCTTCTATTTTGCTCCGTGATAATGCAGTTTTTTTTAAATTTTCTGTATGTAAAGCGCAAAGCTTCTATCGTGAAAGATACTGAATGCATTTTTTCGTTTTCCAAAATTGCTTGCATTGCACATTACAGAGGTACGGTCCTTTTGAATTGACCCTGTCAACTGTCAACCTATGTATTACTAAAACGTCAGAATGAGATTCACAGCATGGGCTCTTTTCATGTTTCACGGGACTCGCTAATTACTTATTGTACTAGAAACGTTAAGAGTTCTCACCGTCTGCTGCGTACGTGTCCGAAAACGTGTTCCTTGCGTAATCTGCTCCGTGTTGACTGAATATCTTCTTCGACAACATAGTAGTGTTCGGATAGATCGGTGTAGCGAGCACTGGTACCGTTCACGAGAGCGCGTGTCACGTACCAGTCCTCCATCTGAGAGAAAACAATAATTTCATTGGAAAAGCATAAACTCACGAAGGAAAACGGTATTAAGTAATAATAGTAGTGATTGAGTGAACTGATGAGGGGTCAACAAGAGAAGAAGAGCTAACGCATGCAACTAGTGTCAGAAAATCGACGACTCACTAGGCAGACTGTTGCAAATGCCAACCTTTTAAAGATGGTGTGGTAGACTCAATATATAGCGTCTCAACGCTTTGTCTAACAGTTCAAGTCGAATTAATGCTATTTAAGCAAATTGATTGTTGTATTCATGAAAAAGTGGGGGCCCAACGACTGTGAGATTTGTCTTCTGCTGTGCGCCCCGTAGACAACTACTCTCAAATGGAACAGCTACTGCTACAAAAAGCGAAAAATACTAATATACTATAGTATAACTATGTTCATTACAAACATACAAAAGTCGTAAAATATTTTTTCAAACCTGTAAACTAGAATCTCCATTCACAGCTGTGGAAGAGAGAACAACTGCTGAATAATATGCCAAGTGTTATAGCACATAGAGTTGAAGTAATGACGAAAACTGCGAACGATTGTGTATAAAACCAGAAACTCTATAATTGATCACGTTGAGTTACCATCTGTGATTTGTAGATTCTAGTTTACAGGTTTGAAAAAATATTTTACGACTTTTGTATGTTTGTAATGAACATAGTTATACTATAGTATATTAGTATTTTTCGCTTTTTGTAGCAGTAGCTGTTCCATTTGAGAGTAGTTGTCTACGGGGCGCACAGCAGAAGACAAATCTCACAGTCGTTGGGCCCCCACTTTTTCATGAATTTTTCTCTTTTTGTATACATGCCGTAGGTATGTGGTTTGATCTGTACGGTTCAGATAAAATTGTTTTCTTAATGAACCACTTGTCAAGTATTACCATCATTCGGAAAAAAAATATGACGTCAACATTGCAGTTCTAGAAACTTACTTCATCTGCCCTTCAGAATCCCAGAATACGTCATGTTTGAATGAAGTTTCATCGTGAATTGACCATTTTTAAGAAACTTCCAGCATTCGAAAACATATTTCACGTCAATTTTTTTTTAAAGTTGACGTCATCTGGCCTTCTGAATTCTAGAATAAGTCATATTCAGATAAAGTTTTATCGTTAATATACCATTTTTAAGATATTTTCAGCATTTGAAAATATATGTGACGTCAACTTTGCACTTTTCAAAAATGACGTCATCTGGTCTTCAGAATCCCAGAATACGTCACTCTTAGATTGAGTTTCACCGTTAATTGACCCTTTCTAAGATATTTTCAGCATTTGAAAATATATGTGACGTCAACTTTGCACTTTTCAAAAATGACGTCATCTGGTCTCCAGAATCCCAGAATACGTCACTCTTAGATTGAGTTTCACCGTTAATTGACCCTTTCTAGGATATTTTCAGCATTTGAAAATATAAAAATATATGTGACGTCAACTTTGCACTTTTCAAAAATGACGTCATCTGGTCTCCAGAATCCCAGAATACGTCACTCTTAGATTGAGTTTCACCGTTAATTGACCCTTTCTAAGATATTTTCAGCATTTGAAAATATATGTGACGTCAACTTTGCACTTTTCAAAAATGACGTCATCTGGTCTCCAGAATCCCAGAATACGTCACTCTTAGAATGAGTTTCACCGTTAATGGACCCTTTCTAAGATATTACCATCATTTAAAAATATAGGTGACGTCAACTTTGCACTTTTCAAAAATGACGTCATCCGAGCTCCAGAATCCTCGATGACGTCATCAGTAGAAGACTTACATCTAAATCGATGTCAGTTCATGTCGTGGTATGATACTTCAAATTTTACTTGAATTGGTTACGACTGAGCTGAGTTATAACGCAATTTGATTTACCCCGACAGAGAGGGCGAGAGAGTGCACGAAATGAAGAGACGCAGAGACATTTTCAAAGACCTATAACTTGATGAAAAATAATTTTTTTTCGAAAAAAAGTTTGCGCCCCCAAAGTTTGAGTGGGGTATCCATCGTGTCCCAAATTTATAGTCGAATCGGTTCACACATAAAAATTTCTCAGGAGTCCGTACAAACACACACACACACACTTACACACACACGGCGGAAGTTGGCGCTCTTGGTGAAGCACATGTAGTCATAACTTGGCTCAAACTCGAACGATTTTGCTCAAATTTGGAATATAGTTCGGAAATAAGCTATAGAAAATTCACAGACTATCAAAACATTAGTTTTGCATATTTGAGCCTTTTTGGAGGAAAAATAAAAAAATGGAGGCGCGCATTAGCCGGACCAAAGACAAATCTCGCACAGCGCTTCGCGCTGCGCGCGATACTGTGTTACTGAGCAAAATTGATAACAAATCAGGTAAAATTTAGTTTTTTTCTGAAAATATTCCCGTCAGACCATGTTTAAGATAAGACGAAGTAACTTTGTGAAACAGACCAGTTTTTTCAGAGAATGTATCTACGGTTTTGGTTGCGAATGAATTCAACTGACCCACAGGAACTGAACTCGTGCAATGTTGTCCCTCATGCTTGACAGTAGATCTCCGGTTATGAAGTAGGCCATTCCTCGACAGAATGTACCCAATGTACCATGTTTGTACTCCTCATTCGACAAATACCTGATCACATCGGCTTTTTGGGAACCACTTGATTCTCGTTTGACCTCATTCGCAAACTTTGACTAAAAATCAAGTAGTTCAAACTACAAACACAGCGAGTCAGACCCAGATATACCGTATAGGAATTTTTTTGAAAAAAGTGAGCTTTGAAAAAAGTTTCAGGCAGCGTAGCAAACCGCCCAACCTCATGAGAAGCTCATTGGAGTTTCTCATGAGATACCTCAAGAGCTACTCGTGAACTTTCAATCTTGTGGCATAGAAATTGATGAAATCTCATGAGAGGTCGTAATAACTGAGGTGATCTCATCAACTTTTGTGGAGATTGCTACGCTGTCAAGTTCAATTAAGTTGATTAGCTATACAGATATTCGAAGCTACTAATAGAAAGTTAAATTCATATATATTCTCTGAATAGCGATATTGACTCTAAAAACTGACCATTTAGAGTCTGGATTTCTAGTCACCTGCGCGTCTCGAACTAAACGACATGCAATTGACTTCTTGGAGGGAATACTGGAAAATGAGCAGTTCAGATAGTGTTCTGATACAGAGCTCACAACTCACGCTTTTCAGCCAATCAGCCAGCAAGTTTTGTAGCGGCCTGGAAGAGAGAGTACGCAGGTCAGAGAGACGCAGTCTGTGTGTGTGTGTGTGTGTGTGTGTGTGTGTGTGTGTGTGTGTGTGTGTGTGTGTGTGTGTGTGTGTGTGTGTGTGTGTGTGTGTGTGTGTGTGTGTGTGTGTGTGTGTGTGTGTGTGTGTGTATGTGTGTGTGTGTATGTGTGTGTGTGTGTGTGTGTGTGTGTGTGTGTGTGTGTGTGTGTGTGTGTGTGTGTGTGTGTGTGTGTGTGTGTGTGTGTGTGTGTGTGTGTGTGTGTGTGTGTGTGTGTGTGTGTGTGTGTGTGTGTGTGTGTGTGTGTGTGTGTGTGTGTGTGTGTGTGTGTGTGTGTGTGTGTGTGTGTGTGTGTGTGTGTGTGTGTGTGTGTGTGTGTGTGTGTGTGTGTGTGTGTGTGTGTGTGTGTGTGTGTGTGTGTGTGTGTGTGTGTGTGTGTGTGTGTGTGTGTGTGTGTGTGTGTGTGTGTGTGTGTGTGTGTGTGTGTGTGTGTGTGTGTCTGTGTGTGTGTGTGTCTGTGTGTGTGTGTGTCTGTGTGTGTGTGTGTGTGTGTGTGTGTGTGTGTGTGTGTGTGTGTGTGTGTGTGTGTGTGTGTGTGTGTGTGTGTGTGTGTGTGTGTGTGTGTGTGTGTGTGTGTGTGTGTGTGTGTGTGTGTGTGTGTGTGTGTGTGTGTGTGTGTGTGTGTGTGTGTGTGTGTGTGTGTGTGTGTGTGTGTCTGTGTGTGTGTGTGTGTGTGTGTGTGTGTGTGTGTGTGTGTGTGTGTGTGTGTGTGTGTGTGTGTGTGTGTGTGTATGTGTGTGTGTGTGTGTGTGTGTGTGTGTGTGTGTGTGTGTGTGTGTGTGTGTGTGTGTGTGTGTGTGTGTGTGTGTGTGTGTGTGTGTGGGTGTGTTTGTGTGTGTGTGTGTGTGGGTGTGTTTGTGTGTGTGTGCATGTGTGTGTGTGTGCCTGTGTGTGTGTGCCTGTGTGTGTGTGTACCTGTGTGTGTGTGTGTACCTGTGTGTGTGAGTGTGTGTGTGCCTGTGTGTGTGAGTGTGTGTGTGCCTGTGTGTGTGAGTGTGTGTGTGCCTGTGTGTGTGAGTGTGTGTGTGCCTGTGTGTGTGAGTGTGTGTGTGAGTGTGTGTGTGAGTGTGTGTGTGTGTGTCTCTGTGCCTAGCCTGTCTGCAGCGCTTTCTCGATTTTGTAGCGCCATACGCAGAAGATTGGCACTGACGCTCTGGACACTTTCGAGTGTTTTTCAGATGGTGTGTTTAATAAAGAGAGTGGAGATACCGTTCACTGACCGGATCGTTTTGGAACACTCTAAAGTGCGCAAAAAAGTCTCGAAATTTTACTGGTAGACAGTCCAAATAACGACAACCGTAGTCTGAATGTACAAACCTAAGTTTCTGAATGCTTCCCACCTTTTCAGAAGAAGTTCTAACACAAGCGGCGAAACAAATACATCATCGTCTATTTTGAGAACAAACTTCGGTGCCCAAGATAGATTGGCCAGAAAATATATCCACGTTTGGGTCTGGGAATAGAGGGAATAGAGGAAAAGAGACATCTGGGTATTCTAATCTAACAGATGGTTCGAACTGGAAATCAAGGGTTCGTTCTTTCGGAAACAAGCCAATGTGGTGTTTGTTGCTCTCTCAGATATCAGCCAATCGGCCAACCACTTTTGTAGCGGCCTCGACGAGAGAGTGCGCAGGTCGCAGAGACGCAGATTTCTGCGGCCGCGTTGACCTGCATGCTCTCTCGCTTTTGTAGCTGGCCAATCGCAGAAAATTGACGCCAACCGTTCTGAGCTTCTTCAGTGTGTTTGTAGTTTGATCGCGTTTCGGTTTTATCTTCAGGATATGTTCAATTCACAAGTATGAAGAGAAAATACCGACTAAACTGTTAATGAACGTACTGCAGTAGACAGTGTACAGAGTTGAAATTAGAACGAACCGAACAATATCTACCTTGTAGGATAAATGGTGATAGTTTTCTTGCACATCCATTTCCAGCATATCGGCTTCATCTTCCGTTGAAAAGCTCAATTCAGTTTGCCCAATGATAAAAAGAAGAGTTGCATTGTTCTGAAGAAAAACTTTTTTATTTTTCTCATATTCTAATTTTCCTCCCAGCTGGCATGTGTTGGATCGCGAATAAATCTATTTATAGATTTTTATGCTCTTGTCGAAGCAGTTCGCAGTTACAACCGAACTGTGAGAAGAGGCCGAGTACGGCCACCCTATATCCGTTAAAACATCTGGAGGGCAGTCAAGGAACACCATCTCGAAATAACATGAAGTGAACTAGAAAAATCTTGGAAAAATCTTGAATCTTGGTGTCATATAAAGATTTTCTTGATTGATGCAACAGAAATCTCGGAGTCCTACCTTTTCTCTCCAATATTTGTTGAAAACTTTCCGCAGACGTGACCTTCTATTCTTATTCTCGCGGTTACTGTGTACCACTATCACTACATCAGACGGTTTCATTCCCATGGGAGTACGAACATTTTCGGGAAATAAGTGTGGGCGGGGCTTAGTTTCGTAGACAGAGTTCTCCGAGAACATGAAGCCCATCTGAAACTGAGGGGTTGAACGGAAGTTATTTTATGAATTTATTCAAAGAGGTAACTCAAATTGGTTTGAACCATAATCAGAAAAGTATTAGAGGTTCGAATAGGGTTTGGTCATCAGCAGTTGGACCACTGTGCAATCATGGAGGATCACGAAAGAGTTCTTCAAACACGAAGGGTGAGAGAATCACTTATAGAATACTAACATTGGTCAAAAGGGAGAGTTTTAACTGTGCAAAACTCGAGAAGAACGCGAGAGTTCTGAATCTTTTCGAACTCCTTCTCGTACAAAAATAAAATTTGACGACGTTCCACCAGTCGTGTAATAGGAAACCACATCAACTCACCGGGTGTTTCTTTGCGATATGAATATTATTAATGTTACATTTCTCACTCAGCATTCTAGTCGTCGAAGCAAGAATAATAAGAGTTGCCGTGAGCATCGAGAAAAGTAGTATCCATCGTTTAGAAAAACATCTTGGAATCATCAAGAGCGGAAAATCGTTCTAAATCATGACATTCACACTTGAGATTCTAGAAAAAAATATTCATTACTTATTACGAAAAATTGTGTTATCTGGTATAACACAAACGTTATCAAAGAAACAGTATAGAAGTAAAAGCTATTTGGGAAACAAATTAGTTGTCCAAGGATACTGTGAGTTATCTTGCAAAAATCGGTTAGC
>CAXIWQ010000134.1:0-53648 GCA_964036275.1 Litoditis marina
ATTTGCGAGTAATTGCGAATACGATGTTTCCTTTGCGAATAATTGCGAATACGAAGTTTCATTTGCGAGTAATTGCGAATACAAAGTTTCATTTGCGAGTAATTGCGAATACGATGTTTCATTTGCGAGTAATTGTGAATAAGAAGTTTCATTTGCGAGTAATTGCGAATACGACGTTTCATTTGCGAGTAATTGCGAATACGAAGTTTTATTTGCGAGTACTTGCGAATACGAAGTTTCATTTGCGAGTAATTGCAAATAAGAATTTTCATTTGCGAATATATGCAAATACGAAGTTGCATTTGCGAGTAATTGCGAATACGATGTTTCCTTTGCGAATAATTGCGAATACGAAGTTTCATTTGCGAGTAATTGCAAATACGAAGTTTCATTTGCGAGTACTTGCGAATACGAAGTTTCATTTGCGAGTAATTGCGAATAAGAAGTTTTATTTGCGAGTAATTGCGAACACGAAGTTTCATTTGCGAGTAATTGCGAATAAGAAGTTTCATTCGCGAGTAATTGCGAATACGAAGTTTTATTTGCGAGTAATTGCGAATACGAAGTTTGATTTGCGAGTAATTGCAAATACGAAGTTTCATTCGCGAGTAATTGCGAATACGAAGTTTCATTTGCGAGTAATTGCGAATACGAAGTTTCATTTGCGAGTAATTGCGAATAAGAAGTTTCATTTGCGAATAATTGCAAATACGAAGTTGCATTTGCGAGTAATTGCGAATACGATGTTTCCTTTGCGAATAATTGCGAATACGAAGTTTCATTTGCGAGTAATTGCGAATAAGAAGTTTCATTTGCGAATAATTGCAAATACGAAGTTGCATTTGCGAGTAATTGCGAATACGATGTTTCCTTTGCGAATAATTGCGAATACGAAGTTTCATTTGCGAGTAATTGCGAATAAGAAGTTTCATTTGCGAGTAATTGCGAATACGAAGTTTCATTTGCGAGTACTTGCGAATACGAAGTTTCATTTGCGAGTAATTGCGAATACGGAGTTTCATTTGCGAGTAATTGCGAATACGAAGTTTCATTTGCGCGTAATTGCGAATACGAAGTTTCATTTGCGAGTAATTGCGAATACGAAGTTTCATTTGCGAGTACTTGCGAATACGAAGTTTCATGAGCGAGTAATTGCGAATACGAAGTTTCATTGCGAGTTCTTGCGAATACGAAGTTTCATTTGCGAGTAATTGCGAATACGAAGTTTCATTTGCGAGTAATTGCGAATACGAAGTTTCATTCGCGAGTACTTGCGAATACGAAGTTTCATTTGCGAGTAATTGCGAATAAGAAGTTTCATTTGCGAATAACTGCAAATACGAAGTTGCATTGCGAGTAATTGCGAATACGATGTTTCCTTTGCAAATAATTGCGAATACGAAGTTTCATTTGCGAGTAATTGCGAATACGAAGTTTCATTTGCGAGTAATTGCGAATACAAAGTTTCATTTGCGAGTAATTGCAAATACGAAGTTTCATTAGCGAGTAATTGCGGATACAATGTTTCCTTTGCGAATAATTGCGAATACGAAGTTTCATTTGCGAGTAATTGCGAATAAGAAGTTTCATTTGCGAGTAATTGCGAATACAAAGTTTCATTTGCGAGTACTTGCGAATACGAAGTTTCATTTGCGAGTAATTGCGAATACGGAGTTTCATTTGCGAGTAATTGCGAATACGAAGTATCATTTGCGAGTAATTGCGAATACGAAGTTTCATTTGCGAGTAATTGCGAATACGGAGTTTCATTTGCGAGTAATTGCGAATACGAAGTTTCATTTGCGAGTAATTGCGAATACAAAGTTTCATTTGCGAGTAATTGCGATTACGAAGTTTCATTTGCGAGTACTTGCGAATACGAAGTTTCATTTGCGAGTAATTGCGAATACAAAGTTTCATTTGCGAGTAATTGCAAATACGAAGTTTCATTTGCGAGTAATTGCGAATACGAAGTTTCATTTGCGAGTACTTGCGAATACGAAGTTTCATTTGCGAGTAATTGCGAATACGGAGTTTCATTTGCGAGTACTTGCGAATACGAAGTTTCATTTGCGAGTAATTGCGAATACAAAGTTTCATTTGCGAGTAATTGCAAATACGAAGTTGCATTTGCGAGTAATTGCGAATACGATGTTTCCTTTGCGAATAATTGCGAATACGAAGTTTCATTTGCGAGTAATTGCGAATACGAAGTTTCATTTGCGAGTACTTGCGAATACGAAGTTTCATTTGCGAGTTATTGCGAATACGGAGTTTCATTTGCGAGTAATTGCGAATACGAAGTTTCATTTGCGCGTAATTGCGAATACGAAGTTTCATTTGCGAGTAATTGCGAATACGAAGTTCCATTTGCGAGTAATTGCAAATACGAAGTTTCATTTGCGAGTACTTGCGAATACGAAGTTTCATTTGCGAGTAATTGCGAATAAGAAGTTTCATTTGCGAATAATTGCGAATACGAAGTTTCATTTGCGAGTTATTGCGAATACGGAGTTTCATTTGCGAGTAATTGCGAATACGAAGTTTCATTTGCGCGTAATTGCGAATACGAAGTTTCATTTGCGAGTAATTGCGAATACGAAGTTCCATTTGCGAGTAATTGCAAATACGAAGTTTCATTTGCGAGTACTTGCGAATACGAAGTTTCATTTGCGAGTATTGCGAATAAGAAGTTTCATTTGCGAATAATTGCAAATACGAAGTTGCATTTGCGAGTAATTGCGAATACGATGTTTCCTTTGCGAATAATTGCGAATACGAAGTTTCATTTGCGAGTAATTGCGAATACAAAGTTTCATTTGCGAGTAATTGCGAATACGATGTTTCATTTGCGAGTAATTGTGAATAAGAAGTTTCATTTGCGAGTAATTGCGAATACGACGTTTCATTTGCGAGTAATTGCGAATACGAAGTTTTATTTGCGAGTACTTGCGAATACGAAGTTTCATTTGCGAGTAATTGCAAATAAGAATTTTCATTTGCGAATATATGCAAATACGAAGTTGCATTTGCGAGTAATTGCGAATACGATGTTTCCTTTGCGAATAATTGCGAATACGAAGTTTCATTTGCGAGTAATTGCAAATACGAAGTTTCATTTGCGAGTACTTGCGAATACGAAGTTTCATTGCGAGTAATTGCGAATAAGAAGTTTTATTTGCGAGTAATTGCGAACACGAAGTTTCATTTGCGAGTAATTGCGAATAAGAAGTTTCATTCGCGAGTAATTGCGAATACGAAGTTTTATTTGCGAGTAATTGCGAATACGAAGTTTGATTTGCGAGTAATTGCAAATACGAAGTTTCATTCGCGAGTAATTGCGAATACGAAGTTTCATTTGCGAGTAATTGCGAATACGAAGTTTCATTTGCGAGTAATTGCGAATAAGAAGTTTCATTTGCGAATAATTGCAAATACGAAGTTGCATTTGCGAGTAATTGCGAATACGATGTTTCCTTTGCGAATAATTGCAAATACGAAGTTTCATTTGCGAGTAATTGCGAATACGAAGTTTCATTTGCGAGTACTTGCGAATACGAAGTTTCATTTGCGAGTAATTGCGAATACGAAGTTTCATTTGCGAGTAATTGCGAATACGAAGTTTCAATTGCGAGTAATTGCGAATACGAAGTTTCATTTGCGAGTAATTGCGAATGCGAAGTTTCATTTGCGAGTAATTGCGAATAAGAAGTTTCATTTGCGAGTAATTGCGAATACGAAGTTTCATTTGCGACTACTTGCAAATACGAAGTTTCATTTGCGAGTAATTGCGAATAAGAAGTTTCATTTGCGAATAATTGCAAAGACGAAGTTGCATTTGCGAGTAATTGCGAATACGGAGTTTGATTTGCGAGTAATTGCAAATACGAAGTTTCATTTGCGAGTAATTGCGAATAAGAAGTTTCATTTGCGAATAATTGCAAATACGAAGTTGCATTTGCGAGTAATTGCGAATACGATGTTTCCTTTGCGAATAATTGCGAATACGAAGTTTCATTTGCGAGTAATTGCGAATAAGAAGTTTCATTTGCGAGTAATTGCGAATACGAAGTTTCATTTGCGAGTACTTGCGAATACGAAGTTTCATTTGCGAGTAATTGCGAATACGGAGTTTCATTTGCGAGTAATTGCGAATACGAAGTTTCATTTGCGCGTAATTGCGAATACGAAGTTTCATTTGCGAGTAATTGCGAATACGAAGTTTCATTTGCGAGTACTTGCGAATACGAAGTTTCATGAGCGAGTAATTGCGAATACGAAGTTTCATTTGCGAGTACTTGCGAATACGAAGTTTCATTTGCGAGTAATTGCGAATACGAAGTTTCATTTGCGAGTAATTGCGAATACGAAGTTTCATTCGCGAGTACTTGCGAATACGAAGTTTCATTTGCGAGTAATTGCGAATAAGAAGTTTCATTTGCGAATAACTGCAAATACGAAGTTGCATTGCGAGTAATTGCGAATACGATGTTTCCTTTGCAAATAATTGCGAATACGAAGTTTCATTTGCGAGTAATTGCGAATACGAAGTTTCATTTGCGAGTAATTGCGAATACAAAGTTTCATTTGCGAGTAATTGCAAATACGAAGTTTCATTAGCGAGTAATTGCGGATACAATGTTTCCTTTGCGAATAATTGCGAATACGAAGTTTCATTTGCGAGTAATTGCGAATAAGAAGTTTCATTTGCGAGTAATTGCGAATACAAAGTTTCATTTGCGAGTACTTGCGAATACGAAGTTTCATTTGCGAGTAATTGCGAATACGGAGTTTCATTTGCGAGTAATTGCGAATACGAAGTTTCATTTGCGAGTAATTGCGAATACGAAGTTTCATTTGCGAGTAATTGCGAATACGGAGTTTCATTTGCGAGTAATTGCGAATACGAAGTTTCATTTGCGAGTAATTGCGAATACGAAGTTTCATTTCCGAGTAATTGCGAATACAAAGTTTCATTTGCGAGTAATTGCAAATACGAAGTTTCATTTGCGAGTAATTGCGAATACGAAGTTTCATTTGCGAGTACTTGCGAATACGAAGTTTCATTTGCGAGTAATTGCGAATACGGAGTTTCATTTGCGAGTACTTGCGAATACGAAGTTTCATTTGCGAGTAATTGCGAATACAAAGTTTCATTTGCGAGTAATTGCAAATACGAAGTTGCATTTGCGAGTAATTGCGAATACGATGTTTCCTTTGCGAATAATTGCGAATACGAAGTTTCATTTGCGAGTAATTGCGAATAAGAAGTTTCATTTGCGAGTAATTGCGAATACGAAGTTTCATTTGCGAGTACTTGCGAATACGAAGTTTCATTTGCGAGTTATTGCGAATACGGAGTTTCATTTGCGAGTAATTGCGAATACGAAGTTTCATTTGCGCGTAATTGCGAATACGAAGTTTCATTTGAGAGTAATTGCGAATACGAAGTTTCATTTGCGAGTACTTGCGAATACGAAGTTTCATTTGCGAGTAATTGCGAATACGGAACTTCATTTGCGAGTAATTGCGAATACGAAGTTTCATTTGCGAGTAATTGCGAATACGAAGTTTCATTTGCGAGTAATTGCGAATACGGAGTTTCATTTGCGAGTAATTGCGAATACGAAGTTTCATTTGCGAGTAATTGCGAATACAAAGTTTCATTTGCGAGTAATTGCGATTACGAAGTTTCATTTGCGAGTACTTGCGAATACGAAGTTTCATTTGCGAGTAATTGCGAATACAAAGTTTCATTTGCGAGTAATTGCAAATACGAAGTTTCATTTGCGAGTAATTGCGAATACGAAGTTTCATTTGCGAGTACTTGCGAATACGAAATTTCATTTGCGAGTAATTGCGAATACGGAGTTTCATTTGCGAGTACTTGCGAATACGAAGTTTCATTTGCGAGTAATTGCGAATACAAAGTTTCATTTGCGAGTAATTGCAAATACGAAGTTTCATTTGCGAGTAATTGCGAATACGAAGTTTCATTTGCGAGTACTTGCGAATACGAAGTTTCATTTGCGAGTAATTGCGAATACGGAGTTTCATTTGCGAGTAATTGCGAATACGAAGTTTCATTTGCGAGTAATTGCGAATACGAAGTTTCATTTGCGAGTAATTGCGAATACGGAGTTTCATTTGCGAGTACTTGCGAATACGAAGTTTCATTTGCGAGTAATTGCGAATACAAAGTTTCATTTGCGAGTAATTGCAAATACGAAGTTTCATTTGCGAGTAATTGCGAATACGAAGTTTCATTTGCGAGTAATTGCGAATACAAAGTTTCATTTGCGAGTAATTGCGAATACGATGTTTCATTTGCGAGTAATTGTGAATAAGAAGTTTCATTTGCGAGTAATTGCGAATACGACGTTTCATTTGCGAGTAATTGCGAATACGAAGTTTTATTTGCGAGTACTTGCGAATACGAAGTTTCATTTGCGAGTAATTGCAAATAAGAATTTTCATTTGCGAATATATGCAAATACGAAGTTGCATTTGCGAGTAATTGCGAATACGATGTTTCCTTTGCGAATAATTGCGAATACGAAGTTTCATTTGCGAGTAATTGCAAATACGAAGTTTCATTTGCGAGTACTTGCGAATACGAAGTTTCATTTGCGAGTAATTGCGAATAAGAAGTTTTATTTGCGAGTAATTGCGAACACGAAGTTTCATTTGCGAGTAATTGCGAATAAGAAGTTTCATTCGCGAGTAATTGCGAATACGAAGTTTTATTTGCGAGTAATTGCGAATACGAAGTTTGATTTGCGAGTAATTGCAAATACGAAGTTTCATTCGCGAGTAATTGCGAATACGAAGTTTCATTTGCGAGTAATTGCGAATACGAAGTTTCATTTGCGAGTAATTGCGAATAAGAAGTTTCATTTGCGAATAATTGCAAATACGAAGTTGCATTTGCGAGTAATTGCGAATACGATGTTTCCTTTGCGAATAATTGCGAATACGAAGTTTCATTTGCGAGTAATTGCGAATACGAAGTTTCATTTGCGAGTACTTGCGAATACGAAGTTTCATTTGCGAGTAATTGCGAATACGAAGTTTCATTTGCGAGTAATTGCGAATACGAAGTTTCAATTGCGAGTAATTGCGAATACGAAGTTTCATTTGCGAGTAATTGCGAATGCGAAGTTTCATTTGCGAGTAATTGCGAATAAGAAGTTTCATTTGCGAGTAATTGCGAATACGAAGTTTCATTTGCGACTACTTGCAAATACGAAGTTTCATTTGCGAGTAATTGCGAATAAGAAGTTTCATTTGCGAATAATTGCAAAGACGAAGTTGCATTTGCGAGTAATTGCGAATACGGAGTTTGATTTGCGAGTAATTGCAAATACGAAGTTTCATTTGCGAGTAATTGCGAATAAGAAGTTTCATTTGCGAATAATTGCAAATACGAAGTTGCATTTGCGAGTAATTGCGAATACGATGTTTCCTTTGCGAATAATTGCGAATACGAAGTTTCATTTGCGAGTAATTGCGAATAAGAAGTTTCATTTGCGAGTAATTGCGAATACGAAGTTTCATTTGCGAGTACTTGCGAATACGAAGTTTCATTTGCGAGTAATTGCGAATACGGAGTTTCATTTGCGAGTAATTGCGAATACGAAGTTTCATTTGCGCGTAATTGCGAATACGAAGTTTCATTTGCGAGTAATTGCGAATACGAAGTTTCATTTGCGAGTACTTGCGAATACGAAGTTTCATGAGCGAGTAATTGCGAATACGAAGTTTCATTTGCGAGTACTTGCGAATACGAAGTTTCATTTGCGAGTAATTGCGAATACGAAGTTTCATTTGCGAGTAATTGCGAATACGAAGTTTCATTCGCGAGTACTTGCGAATACGAAGTTTCATTTGCGAGTAATTGCGAATAAGAAGTTTCATTTGCGAATAACTGCAAATACGAAGTTGCATTGCGAGTAATTGCGAATACGATGTTTCCTTTGCAAATAATTGCGAATACGAAGTTTCATTTGCGAGTAATTGCGAATACGAAGTTTCATTTGCGAGTAATTGCGAATACAAAGTTTCATTTGCGAGTAATTGCAAATACGAAGTTTCATTAGCGAGTAATTGCGGATACAATGTTTCCTTTGCGAATAATTGCGAATACGAAGTTTCATTTGCGAGTAATTGCGAATAAGAAGTTTCATTTGCGAGTAATTGCGAATACAAAGTTTCATTTGCGAGTACTTGCGAATACGAAGTTTCATTTGCGAGTAATTGCGAATACGGAGTTTCATTTGCGAGTAATTGCGAATACGAAGTTTCATTTGCGAGTAATTGCGAATACGAAGTTTCATTTGCGAGTAATTGCGAATACGGAGTTTCATTTGCGAGTAATTGCGAATACGAAGTTTCATTTGCGAGTAATTGCGAATACGAAGTTTCATTTGCGAGTAATTGCGAATACAAAGTTTCATTTGCGAGTAATTGCAAATACGAAGTTTCATTTGCGAGTAATTGCGAATACGAAGTTTCATTTGCGAGTACTTGCGAATACGAAGTTTCATTTGCGAGTAATTGCGAATACGGAGTTTCATTTGCGAGTACTTGCGAATACGAAGTTTCATTTGCGAGTAATTGCGAATACAAAGTTTCATTTGCGAGTAATTGCAAATACGAAGTTGCATTTGCGAGTAATTGCGAATACGATGTTTCCTTTGCGAATAATTGCGAATACGAAGTTTCATTTGCGAGTAATTGCGAATAAGAAGTTTCATTTGCGAGTAATTGCGAATACGAAGTTTCATTTGCGAGTACTTGCGAATACGAAGTTTCATTTGCGAGTTATTGCGAATACGGAGTTTCATTTGCGAGTAATTGCGAATACGAAGTTTCATTTGCGCGTAATTGCGAATACGAAGTTTCATTTGAGAGTAATTGCGAATACGAAGTTTCATTTGCGAGTACTTGCGAATACGAAGTTTCATTTGCGAGTAATTGCGAATACGGAACTTCATTTGCGAGTAATTGCGAATACGAAGTTTCATTTGCGAGTAATTGCGAATACGAAGTTTCATTTGCGAGTAATTGCGAATACGGAGTTTCATTTGCGAGTAATTGCGAATACGAAGTTTCATTTGCGAGTAATTGCGAATACAAAGTTTCATTTGCGAGTAATTGCGATTACGAAGTTTCATTTGCGAGTACTTGCGAATACGAAGTTTCATTTGCGAGTAATTGCGAATACAAAGTTTCATTTGCGAGTAATTGCAAATACGAAGTTTCATTTGCGAGTAATTGCGAATACAAAGTTTCATTTGCGAGTACTTGCGAATACGAAATTTCATTTGCGAGTAATTGCGAATACGGAGTTTCATTTGCGAGTACTTGCGAATACGAAGTTTCATTTGCGAGTAATTGCGAATACAAAGTTTCATTTGCGAGTAATTGCAAATACGAAGTTTCATTTGCGAGTAATTGCGAATACGAAGTTTCATCTGCGAGTACTTGCGAATACGAAGTTTCATTTGCGAGTAATTGCGAATACGGAGTTTCATTTGCGAGTAATTGCGAATACGAAGTTTCATTTGCGAGTAATTGCGAATACGAAGTTTCATTTGCGAGTAATTGCGAATACGGAGTTTCATTTGCGAGTACTTGCGAATACGAAGTTTCATTTGCGAGTAATTGCGAATACAAAGTTTCATTTGCGAGTAATTGCAAATACGAAGTTTCATTTGCGAGTAATTGCGAATACGAAGTTTCATTTGCGAGTAATTGCGAATGCGAAGTTTAATTTGCGAGTAATTGCGAATACGAAGTTTCATTTGCGAGTAATTGCGAATACGAAGTTTCATTTGCGAGTAATTGTGAAAAAGAAGTTTCATTTGCGAGTAATTGCGAATAAGAAGTTTCATTTGCGAGTAATTGTGAATAAGAAGTTTCATTTGCGAGTACTTGCGAATACGAAGTTTCATTTGCGAGTAATTGCGAATAAGAAGTTTCATTTGCGAGTAATTGCGAAAACGACGTTTCATTTGCGAGTAATTGCAAATACGAAGTTTCATTTGCGACTAATTGCGAATACGAAGTTTCATTTGCAAGTACTTGCGAATACGAAGTTTCATTTGCGAGTAATTGCGAATAAGAAGTTTTATTTGCGAGTAATTGCGAATAAGAAGTTTCATTTGCGAGTAATTGCGAAAACGACGTTTCATTTGCGAGTAATTGCAAATACAAAGTTTTATTTGCGAGTAATTGCGAATACGAAGTTTGATTTGCGAGTAATTGCAAATACGAAGTTTCATTCGCGAGTAATTGCGAATACGAAGTTTCATTTGCGAGTAATTGCGAATACGAAGTTTCATTTGCGAGTAATTGCGAATACGAAGTTTCATTTGCGAGTAATTGTGAATAAGAAGTTTCATTTGCGAGTACTTGCGAATACAAAGTTTCATTTGCGAGTAATTGCGAATAAGAAGTTTCATTTGCGAGTAATTGCGAAAACGACGTTTCATTTGCGAGTAATTGCAAATACGAAATTTCATTTGCGAGTAATTGCGAATACGAAGTTTCATTTGCGAGTACTTGCGAATACGAAGTTTCATTTGCGAGTAATGGCGAATAAGAAGTTTTATTTGCTTGTAATTGCGAACACGAAGTTTCATTTGCGAGTAATTGCGAATAAGAAGTTTCATTCGCGAGTAATTGCGAATACGAAGTTTTATTTGCGAGAAATTGCGAATACGAAGTTTGATTTGCGAGTAATTGCAAATACGAAGTTTCATTCGCGAGTAATTGCGAATACGAAGTTTCATTTGCGAGTAATTGCGAATACGAAGTTTCATTTGCGAGTAATTGCGAATAAGAAGTTTCATTTGCGAATAATTGCAAATACGAAGTTTCATTTGCGAGTAATTGCGAATACGAAGTTGCATTTTCGAGTAATTGCGAATACGAAGTTTCATTTGCGAGTAATTGCGAATAAGAAGTTTCATTTGCGAGTAATTGCGAAAACGACGTTTCATTTGCGAGTAATTGCGAAAACGAAGTTTCATTTGCGAGTAATTGCAAATACGAAGTTTCATTTGCGAGTAATTGCGAATAAGAAGTTTCATTTGCGAGTAATTGCGAAAACGACGTTTTATTTGCAAGTACTTGCGAATACGAAGTTTTATTTGCAAGTAATTGCGAATACGGAGTTTGATTTGCGAGTAATTGCAAATACGAAGTTTCATTTGCGAGTAATTGCGAATACGAAGTTTCATTTGCGAGTAATTGCGAATACGACGTTTCATTCGCGAGTAATTGCGAATACGAAGTTTTATGTGCGAGTACTTGCGAATACGAAGTTTTATTTGCGAGTAATTGCGAATGAGAGGTTTCATTTGTGAATAATTGCAAATACGAAGTTGCATTTGCGAGTAATTGCGAATACGATGTTTCATTTGCGAATAATTGCGAATACGAAGTTTCATTTGCGAGTAATTGTGAATAAGAAGTTTCATTTGCGAGTAATTGCGAATACGAAGTTTCATTTGCGAGTAATTGCGAATACGAAGTTTCATTTGCGAGTAATTGCGAATAAGAAGTTTCATTCGTGAGTAATTGCGAATACGAAGTTTTATTTGCGAGTAATTGCGAATATGGAGTTTGATTTGCGAGTAATTGCGAATACGAAGTTTCATTTGCAAGTAATTGCGAATTGGAAGTTTCATTTGCGAGTAATTGCGAATAAGAAGTTTCATTCGCGAGTAATTGCGAATACGAAGTTTTATTTGCGAGTAATTGCGAATACGGAGTTTGATTTGCGAGTAATTGCAAATACGAAGTTTCATTTGCGAGTAATTGCGAATACGAAGTTTCATTTGCGAGTAATTGCGAATACGAAGTTTCATTCGCGAGTAATTGTGAATAAGAAGTTTCATTTGCGAGTAGTTGCGAATACGAAGTTTCATTTGCGAGTAATTGCGAATACGAAGTTTCATTTGCGAGTAGTTGCGAATACGAAGTTTCATTTGCGAGTAATTGCGAATACGAAGTTTCATTCACGAGTAATTGCGAATACGAAGTTTCATTTGCGAGTAATTGTGAATAAGAAGTTTCATTTGCGAGTAATTGCGAATACGAAGTCTCATTTGCGAGTAATTGCGAATACGATGTTTCATTTGCGAGTAATTGCGAATAAGAAGTTTCATTTGCGAGTTTCATTTGCGAGTAATTGCGAATACGAAGTTTCATTTGCGAGTAATTGTGAAAAAGAAGTTTCATTTGCGAGTAATTGCGAATAAGAAGTTTCATTTGCGAGTAATTGTGAATAAGAAGTTTCATTTGCGAGTACTTGCAAATACGAAGTTTCATTTGCGAGTAATTGCCAATAAGAAGTTTCATTTGCGAGTAATTGCGAAAACGACGTTTCATTTGCGAGTAATTGCAAATACGAAGTTTCATTTGCGAGTAATTGCGAATACGAAGTTTTATTCGCGAGTAATTGCGAAAACAACGTTTCATTTGCGAGTAATTGCAGAAACGAAGTTTTATTTGCAAGTACTTGCGAATACGAAGTTTTATTTGCGAGTAATTGCGAATACGGAGTTTGATTTGCGAGTAATTGCAAATACGAAGTTTCATTTGCGAGTAATTGCGAATACGAAGTTTCATTTGCGAGTAATTGCAAATACGAAGTTTCATTTGCGAGTAATTGCGAATACGAAGTTTCATTTGCGAGTAATTGCGAATACGACGTTTCATTTGCGAGTAATTGCGCATGAGAAGTTTCATTTGTGAATAATTGCAAATACGAAGTTGCATTTGCGAGTAATTGCGAATACGATGTTTCCTTTGCGAATAATTGCGAATACGAAGTTTCATTTGCGAGTAATTGTGAATAAGAAGTTTCATTTGCGAGTAATTGCGAATACGAAGTTTCATTTGCGAGTAATTGTGAATACGAAGTTTCATTTGCGAGTAATTGCGAATAAGAAGTTTCATTCGCGAGTAATTGCGAATACGAAGTTTTATTTGCGAGTAATTGCGAATACGGAGTTTGATTTGCGAGTAATTGCGAATACGAAGTTTCATTTGCGAGTAATTGCGAATACGAAGTTTCATTCGAGAGTAATTGCGGATAAGAAGTTTCATTCGCGAGAAATTGCGAATACGAAGTTTTATTTGCGAGTAATTGCGAATACGGAGTTTGATTTGCGAGTAATTGCAAATACGAAGTTTCAATTGCGAGTAATTGCGAATACGAAGTTTCATTTGCGAGTAATTGCGAAAACGACGTTTCATTTGCGAGTAATTGCAAATACGAAGTTTCATTTGCGAGTAATTGCGAATACGAAGTTTTATTCGCGAGTAATTGCGAAAACAACGTTTCATTTGCGAGTAATTGCAGAAACGAAGTTTTATTTGCAAGTACTTGCGAATACGAAGTTTCATTTGCGAGTAATTGCGAATACGAAGTTTCATTTACGAGTAATTGCGAATACGAAGTTTCATTTGCGAGTAATTGCGAATACGAAGTTTTATTTGCGAGTAATTGCGAATACGGAGTTTGATTTGCGAGTAATTGCGAATACGAAGTTTCATTTGCGAGTAATTGCGAATACGAAGTTTCATTTGAGAGTAATTGCGGATAAGAAGTTTCATTCGCGAGAAATTGCGAATACGAAGTTTTATTTGCGAGTAATTGCGAATACGGAGTTTGATTTTCGAGTAATTGCAAATACGAAGTTTCATTTGCGAGTAATTGCGAATACGAAGTTTTATTTGCGAGTAATTGCGAATACGACGTTTCATTTGCGAGTAATTGCGGATAAGAAGTTTCATTCGCGAGAAATTGCGAATACGAAGTTTTATTTGCGAGTAATTGCGAATACGAAGTTTTATTTGCGAGTAATTGCGAATACGAAGTTTCATTTGCGAGTAATTGCGAATAAGAAGTTTCATTCGCGAGTAATTGCGAATACGAAGTTTCCTTTGCGAATAATTGCGAATACGAAGTTTCATTTGCGAGTAATTGTGAATAAGAAGTTTCATTTGCGAGTAATTGCGAATACGAAGTTTCATTTGCGAGTAATTGTGAATACGAAGTTTCATTTGCGAGTAATTGCGAATGAGAAGTTTCATTTGTGAATAATTGCAAATACGAAGTTGCATTTGCGAGTAATTGCGAATACGATGTTTCCTTTGCGAATAATTGCGAATACGAAGTTTCATTTGCGAGTAATTGTGAATAAGAAGTTTCATTTGCGAGTAATTGCGAATACGAAGTTTTATTTGCGAGTAATTGCGAATACGGAGTTTGATTTGCGAGTAATTGCGAATACGAAGTTTCATTTGCGAGTAATTGCGAATACGAAGTTTCATTTGAGAGTAATTGCGGATAAGAAGTTTCATTCGCGAGAAATTGCGAATACGAAGTTTTATTTGCGAGTAATTGCGAATACGGAGTTTGATTTGCGAGTAATTGCAAATACGAAGTTTCATTTGCGAGTAATTGCGAATACGAAGTTTCATTTGCGAGTAATTGCGAATACGAAGTTTCATTTGCGAGTAATTGCGAATAAGAAGTTTCATTTGCGAGTAATTGCGAATACGAAGTTTCATTTACGAGTAATTGCGAATACGAAGTTTCATTTGCGAGTAATTGTGAATAAGAAGTTTCATTTGCAAATACGATGTTTCATTTGCGAGTAATTGTGAATAAGAAGTTTCATTTGCGAGTAATTGCGAAAACGACGTTTAATTTGCGAGTAATTGCAAAAACGAAGTTTTATTTGCAAGTACTTGCGAATACGAAGTTTCATTTGCGAGTAATTGCGAATAAGAAGTTTCATTTGCGAGTTTCATTTGCGAGTAACTGCGAATACGAAGTTTCATTTGCGAGTAATTGCGAATCCGAAGTTTCATTTGCGAGTAATTGCGAATAAGAAGTTTCATTCGCGAGTAATTGCAAATACGAAGTTTTATTTGCGAGTAATTGCGAATACGAAGTTTTATTTGCGAGTAATTGCGAATACGGAGTTTCATTTGCGAGTAATTGCGAATAAGAAGTTCATTCGCGAGTAATTGCAAATACGAAGTTTCATTTGCGAGTAATTGCGACTACGAAGTTTTATTTGCATGTAATTGCGAATACGGAGTTTGATTTGCGAGTAATTGCGAATACGAAGTTTTATTTGCGAGTAATTGCGAATACGGAGTTTGATTTGCGAGTAATTGCGAATACGAAGTTTTATTTGCGAGTAATTGCGAATACGGAGTTTGATTTGCGAGTAATTGCGAATACGAAGTTTCATTCGCGAGTAATTGCAAATACGAAGTTTTATTTGCGAGTATTTGCGATTACGAAGTTTTATTCGCGAGTAATTGCGAATACGAAGTTTCATTTGCGAGTAATTGCGAATAAGAAGTTTCATTCGCGAGTAATTGCAAATACGAAGTTTCATTTGCGAGTAATTGCGAATACGAAGTTTTATTTGCGAGTAATTGCGAATACGGAGTTTGATTCGCGAGTAATTGCGAATACGAAGTTTCATTTGCGAGTAATTGCGAATACGAAGTTTCATTTGCGAGTAATTGCGAATAAGAAGTTTCATTTGCGAGTAATTGCGAAAACGACGTTTCATTTGCGAGTAATTGCAAATACGAAAATTTATTTGCAAGTACTTGCGAATACGAAGTTGCATTTGCGAGCAATTGCGAATACGAAGTTTCATTTGCGAATAATTGCGAATACGAAGTTTCATTTGCGAGTAATTGTGAATAAGAAGTTTCATTCGCGAGTAATTGCGAATACGAAGTTTCATTTGCGAGTAATTGTGAATAAGAAGTTTCATTTGCAAATACGATGTTTCATTTGCGAGTAATTGTGAATAAGAAGTTTCATTTGCGAGTAATTGCGAAAACGACGTTGCGAGTAATTTTGCGAGTAATTGCGAATAAGAAGTTTCATTCGCGAGTAATTGCGAATACGAAGTTTCATTTGCGAGTAATTGCGAATACGAAGTTTTTTTGCGAGTAATTGCGAATACGGAGTTTGATTTGCGAGTAATTGCGAATACGAAGTTTAATTTGCGAGTAATTGCGAATACGAAGTTTTTTTGCGAGTAATTGCGAATACGGAGTTTGATTTGCGAGTAATTGCGAATACGAAGTTTAATTTGCGAGTAATTGCGAATACGAAGTTTTTTTTGCGAGTAATTGCGAATACGGAGTTTGATTTGCGAGTAATTGCGAATACGAAGTTTTATTTGCGAGTAATTGCGAATACGAAGTTTTATTTGCGAGTAATTGCGAATACGGAGTTTCATTTGCGAGTAATTGCGAATACGAAGTTTCATTAGCGAGTAATTGCGAATACGAAGTTTTTTTTGCGAGTAATTGCGAATACGGAGTTTGATTTGCGAGTAATTGCGAATACGAAGTTTAATTTGCGAGTAATTGCGAATACGAAGTTTTATTTGCGAGTAATTGCGAATACGGAGTTTGATTTGCGAGTAATTGCGAATACGAAGTTTCATTTGCGAGTAATTGCGAATAAGAAGTTTCATTTGCGAGTAATTGCGAAAACGACGTTTCATTGCGAGTAATTACAAATACGAAAATTTATCTGCAAGTACTTGCGAATACGAAGTTGCATTTGCGAGTAATTGCGAATACGAAGTTTCATTTGCGAGTAATTGCGAATAAGAAGTTTCATTCGCGCGTAATTGCGAATACGAAGTTTTATTTGCGAGTAATTGCGAATAAGAAGTTTCATTGGCGAGTTTCATTTGCGAATAATTGCGAATACGAAGTTTCATTTGCGAGTAATTGCGAATACGAAGTTTCATTTGCGAGTAATTGCGAATAAGAAGTTTCATTCGCGAGTAATTGCAAATACGAAGTTTTTTGCGAGTAATTGCGAATACGAAGTTTTATTTGCGAGTAATTGCGAATACGGAGTTTCATTTGCGAGTAATTGCGAATAAGAAGTTTCATTCGCGAGTAATTGCAAATACGAAGTTTCATTTGCGAGTAATTGCGAATACGAAGTTTTATTTTCGAGTAATTGCGAATACGAAGTTTCATTTACGAGTAATTGCGAATACGAAGTTTCATTTGCGAGTGATTGTGAATAAGAAGTTTCATTTGCGAGTAATTGCGAATACAAAGTTCCATTTGCGAGTAATTGTGAATACGAAGTTTCATTTACGAGTAATTGCGAATACGAAGTTTCATTTGCAAATACGATGTTTCATTTGCGAGTAATTGTGAATAAGAAATTCCATTTGCGAGTACATGCGAAAACGAAGTTTTATTTACGAGTAATTGCAAAAACGAAGTTTTATTTGCAAGTACTTGCGAATACGAAGTTTCATTTGCGAGTAATTGCGAATAAGAAGTTTCATTTGCGAGTTTCATTTGCGAGTAACTGCGAATACGAAGTTTCATTTGCGAGTAATTGCGAATACGAAGTTTCATTCGCGAGTAATTGCAAATACGAAGTTTTATTTGCGAGTAAGTGCGAATACGATGTTTCATTTGCGAGTAATTGCGAATACGAAGTTTCATTTACGAGTAATTGCGAATACGAAGTTTCATTTGCGAGTAATTGTGAATAAGAAGTTTCATTTGCGAGTAATTGCGAATACAAAGTTTCATTTGCGAGTAATTGTGAATACGAAGTTTTATTTGCGAGTAATTGCGAATACAAAGTTTTATTTGCGAGTAATTGCGAATACGAAGTTTCATTTGCGTGTAATTGCGAATAAGAAGTTTCATTCGCGAGTAATTGCAAATACGAAGTTTCATTTGCGAGTAATTGCAAATACAAAGTTTTATTTGCGAGTAATTGCGAATACGGAGTTTGATTTGCGAGTAATTGCAAATACGAAGTTTCATTTGCGAGTAATTGCGAATACGAAGTTTCATTTGCGAGTAATTGCGAATAAGAAGTTTCATTTGCGAGTAATTGCGAAAACGACGTTTTATTTGCGAGTAATTACAAATACGAAAATTTATTTGCAAGTACTTGCGAATACGAAGTTGCATTTGCGAGTAATTGCGAATACGAAGTTTCATTTGCGAGTAATTGCGAATAAGAAGTTTCATTCGCGCGTAATTGCGAATACGAAGTTTTATTTGCGAGTAATTGCGAAAACGACGTTTCATTTGCGAGTAATTGCAAAAACGAAGTTTTATTTGCAAGTACTTGCGAATACGAAGTTTCATTTGCGAGTAATTGCGAATAAGAAGTTTCTCTATTGTCATAGATAATCATTTATATTGTAGTTTCAGGTTCTATTATCGTTTCATAATCTTCCTATTGGGCATGGTTGTTCTATTTTGATAGTTATTTGCATTTATCTATTACATCGCGCCATATATCATATACATTATTTTCCCATGGCATAATAGCAATACATTATATCCATTATTTTCTCATAGAATAATAACATCCAACCATTATTTCCCACTGAATTCAATTATAATCTTATTTCCGACTTGCTTATAAACCAGGCAAGCTGGCTTATCATCGTTGGTTCGTTGTCACTATCGCAGATAAACACTTCAATAACAACAAGTTGTTATATGGCGACCTCCTAAATTCGATACTGCAATTTTCTGCTACGCATCGTCACGCACGTCAGATCAGTCACGCCACAAAGCCAGGTATCCCCGTTACTTTTTTCTCATTGTGTTTTGTTTGGTCTTCTCGCCTTCTCATTACGAGTAATCTTCTCCAGCATCTGAGTGCGAGGACGAGAGTTTTACCGAGATCCGACTAAGTGAGCGGCACCATTCAAACACACTTTGAGTTAAAACATGTCCGGTAACCTCCGCCGCCTGATCGGCTCTACCAAACGTCACTTACTTCGATATCTTGTCAATTGTGACCACGTATTCAATGACTATTCTTTGTCATTCGACAACACCAACCTCTCGTCCCTCGACGATGATCAACTGCTCGACTTTGTAAATATAAATGATTATCTATGACAATAGAGAAACTCCCGGCGGATTAATATTGCTTCTTATGTATCATACTTCTCTTATTACGAATACGTTTACCGGAGATGTGTGAAGTGCGCTTAGTTTGGGAAAAGCTGATAGGTGGAAAAACGAAATATATGGTTATGCGTAGTGCGATATACAACATGCCAAGTACCGCTGTGAGTATCAAGGCATAATTGCTGATAGTTCCTATAGTTAAAGATGCTATCCAACTATTGAGACTTCCGAAAATTGAGAAACTATCGGAATCCGAAATCATGTTGCGGTTCGAGCTTCCTGTCATTTCTGTCAGTATTCCTTCGTTGATGTAGCGGAGTTTTCCTTCGACAGTGGCAAATACTGTCCCTCCCGGGCATCGAATGGAACAGCTCTCGTGGACGTCGGCGCGGTCAAAAGAGAACTTGACTTTGTTGATCTTTCCAGTGTGTGTGCATACCAAGAGATTAGTATGTTCACCACATGTAATATCGGCAGTCACCTCTTCTGCAGCAGTACACCCGATGTGAACTTCAGCACCAATCGAGCATCTGTAGCAACCTGTGACATCAGAGACTGTAACTTGGCAAGTGACATTGTGTTGAACTGTCCTCAACTTCATGTTCTTGGCATGTTGTATATCGCACTACGCATAACCATATATTTCGTTTTTCCACCTATCAGCTTTTCCCAAACTAAGCGCACTTCACACATCTCCGGTAAACGTATTCGTAATAAGAGAAGTATGATACATAAGAAGCAATATTAATCCCCCGGGAGTTTCTCTATTGTCATAGATAATCATTTATATTGGAGTTTCAGGTTCTATTATCGTTTCATAATCTTCCTATTGGGCATGGTTGTTCTATTTTGATAGTTATTTGCATTTATCTATTACATCGCGCCATATATCATATACATTATTTTCCCATGGCATAATAGCAATACATTATATCCATTATTTTCTCATAGAATAATAACATCCAACCATTATTTCCCACTGAATTCTATTATAATCTTATTTCCGACTTGCTTATAAACCAGGCAAGCTGGCTTATCATCGTTGGTTCGTTGTCACTATCGCAGATAAACACTTCAATAACAACAAGTTGTTATTGAAGTGTTTATGTGACATCAGAGAAGTTTCATTTGCGAGTTTCATTTGCGAGTAATTGCGAATACGAAGTTTCATCTGCGAGTAATTGCGAATACGAAGTTTCATTTGCGAGTAATTGCGAATAAGAAGTTTCATTCGCGAGTAATTGCAAATACGAAGTTTTTTGCGAGTAATTGCGAATACGAAGTTTTATTTGCGAGTAATTGCGAATAAGATGTTTCATTCGCGAGTAATTGCAAATACGAAGTTTCATTTGCGAGTAATTGCGAATAAGAAGTTTCATTTGCGAGTAATTGCGAATACGAAGTTTCATCTGCGAGTAATTGCGAATACGAATTTTCATTTGCGAGTAATTGCGAATAAGAAGTTTCATTCGCGAGTAATTGCAAATACGAAGTTTTTTGCGAGTAATTGCGAATACGGAGTTTCATTTGCGAGTAATTGCCAATAAGAAGTTTCATTCGCGAGTAATTGCAAATACGAAGTTTCATTTGCGAGTAATTGCGAATACGAAGTTTTATTTGCGAGTAATTGCGAATACGAAGTTTCATTTACGAGTAATTGCGAATACGAAGTTTCATTTGCGAGTAATTGTGAATAAGAAGTTTCATTTGCGAGTAATTGCGAATACAAAGTTTCATTTGCAAATACGAGGTTTCATTTGCGAGTAATTGTGAATAAGAAGTTTCATTTGCGAGTAATTGCGAAAACGACGTTTCATTTGCGAGTAATTGCGAATACGAAGTTTTTTTTGCAAGTACTTGCGAATACGAAGTTTCATTTGCGAGTAATTGCGAATAAGAAGTTTCATTTGCGAGTTTCATTTGCGAGTAACTGCGAATACGAAGTTTCATTTGCGAGTAATTGCGAATACGAAGTTTCATTCGCGAGTAATTGCAAATACGAAGTTTTATTTGCGAGTAATTGCGAATACGAAGTTTTATTTGCGAGTAATTGCGAATACGGAGTTTCATTTGCGAGTAATTGCGAATAAGAAGTTTCATTCGCGAGTAATTGCAAATACGAAGTTTCATTTGCGAGTAATTGCGAATACAAAGTTTTTTTTGCGAGTAATTGCGAATACGGAGTTTTATTTGCGAGTAATTGCGAATACGGAGTTTCATTTGCGAGTAATTGCGAATAAGAAGTTTCATTCACGAGTAATTGCAAATACGAAGTTTCATTTGCGAGTAATTGCGAATACGAAGTTTTATTTGCGAGTAATTGCGAATACGAAGTTTCATTTACGAGTAATTGCGAATACGAAGTTTCATTTGCGAGTAATTGTGAATAAGAAGTTTCATTTGCGAGTAATTGCGAATACAAAGTTTCATTTGCGAGTAATTGCGAATAAGAAGTTTCATTCGCGAGTAATTGCAAATACGAAGTTTCATTTGCGAGTAATTGCGAATACGAAGTTTTATTTGCGAGTAATTGCGAATACGAAGTTTCATTTACGAGTAATTGCGAATACGAAGTTTCATTTGCGAGTAATTGTGAATAAGAAGTTTCATTTGCGAGTAATTGCGAATACAAAGTTTCATTTGCGAGTAATTGTGAATACGAAGTTTCATTTACGAGTAATTGCGAATACGAAGTTTCATTTGCAAATACGATGTTTCATTTGCGAGTAATTGTGAATAAGAAGTTTCATTTGCGAGTAATTGCGAAAACGACGTTTCATTTGCGAGTAATTGCAAAAACGAAGTTTTATTTGCAAGTACTTGCGAATACGAAGTTTCATTTGCGAGTAATTGCGAATAAGAAGTTTCATTTGCGAGTTTCATTTGCGAGTAACTGCGAATACGAAGTTTCATTTGCGAGTAATTGCGAATACGAAGTTTCATTCGCGAGTAATTGCAAATACGAAGTTTTATTTGCGAGTAATTGCGAATACGAAGTTTTATTTGCGAGTAATTGCGAATACGGAGTTTCATTTGCGAGTAATTGCGAATAAGAAGAAGTTTCATTCGCGAGTAATTGCAAATACGAAGTTTCATTTGCGAGTAATTGCGAATACGAAGTTTTTTCGCGAGTAATTGCGAATACGGAGTTTGATTTGCGAGTAATTGCGATACGAAGTTTAATTTGCGAGTAATTGCGAATACGAAGTTTTATTTGCGAGTAATTGCGAATACGGAGTTTGATTTGCGAGTAATTGCGAATACGAAGTTTCATTTGCGAGTAATTGCGAATAAGAAGTTTCATTTGCGAGTAATTGCGAAAACGACGTTTCATTTGCGAGTAATTACAAATACGAAAATTTATCTGCAAGTACTTGCGAATACGAAGTTGCATTTGCGAGTAATTGCGAATACGAAGTTTCATTTGCGAGTAATTGCGAATAAGAAGTTTCATTCGCGCGTAATTGCGAATACGAAGTTTTATTTGCGAGTAATTGCGAAAACGACGTTTCATTTGCGAGTAATTGCAAAAACGAAGTTTTATTTGCAAGTACTTGCGAATACGAAGTTTCATTTGCGAGTAATTGCGAATAAGAAGTTTCATTTGCGAGTTTCATTTGCGAGTAATTGCGAATACGAAGTTTCATCTGCGAGTAATTGCGAATACGAAGTTTCATTTGCGAGTAATTGCGAATGAGAAGTTTCATTCGCGAGTAATTGCAAATACGAAGTTTTTGCGAGTAATTGCGAATACGAAGTTTTATTTGCGAATAATTGCGAATACGGAGTTTCATTTGCGAGTAATTGCGAATAAGAAGTTTCATTCGCGAGTAATTGCAAATACGAAGTTTCATTTGCGAGTAATTGCGAATACGAAGTTTTATTTGCGAGTAATTGCGAATACGAAGTTTCATTTACGAGTAATTGCGAATACGAAGTTTCATTTGCGAGTAATTGTGAATAAGAAGTTTCATTTGCGAGTAATTGCGAATACAAAGTTTCATTTGCGAGTAATTGTGAATACGAAGTTTCATTTACGAGTAATTGCGAAAACGACGTTTCATTTGCGAGTAATTACAAATACGAAAATTTATTTGCAAGTACTTGCGAATACGAAGTTGCATTTGCGAGTAATTGCGAATACGAAGTTTCATTTGCGAGTTTCATTTGCGAGTAACTGCGATTACGAAGTTTCATTTGCGAGTAATTGCGAATACAAAGTTTCATTCGCGAGTAATTGCAAATACGAAGTTTTATTTGCGAGTAATTGCGAATACGAAGTTTTATTTGCGAGTAATTGTGAATAAGAAGTTTCATTTGCGAGTAATTGCGAAAACGACGTTTCATTTGCGAGTAATTGCAAAAACGAAGTTTTATTTGCAAGTACTTGCGAATACGAAGTTTCATTTGCGAGTAATTGCGAATAAGAAGTTTCATTTGCGAGTTTCATTTGCGAGTAACTGCGATTACGAAGTTTCATTTGCGAGTAATTGCGAATACAAAGTTTCATTCGCGAGTAATTGCAAATACGAAGTTTTATTTGCGAGTAATTGCGAATACGAAGTTTTATTTGCGAGTAATTGCGGATACGGAGTTTCATCTGCGAGTAATTGCGAATAAGAAGTTTCATTCGCGAGTAATTGCAAATACGAAGTTTCATTTGCGAGTAATTGCGAATACGAAGTTTTTTTTGCGAGTAATTGCGAATACGGAGTTTGATTTGCGAGTAATTGCGAATACGAAGTTTAATTTGCGAGTAATTGCGAATACGAAGTTTTATTTGCGAGTAATTGCGAATACGGAGTTTGATTTGCGAGTAATTGCGAATACGAAGTTTTATTTGCGAGTAATTGCGAATACGGAGTTTGATTTACGAGTAATTGCGAATACGAAGTTTCATTCGCGAGTAATTGCAAATAAGAAGTTTTATTTGCGAGTAATTGCGAATACGAAGTTTTATTTGCGAGTAATTGCGAATACGAAGTTTCATTTGCGAGTAATTGCGAATAAGAAGTTTCATTCGCGAGTAATTGCAAATACAAAGTTTCATTTGCGAGTAATTGCGAATACGAAGTTTTATTTGTGAGTAATTGCGAATACGGAGTTTGATTCGCGAGTAATTGCGAATACGAAGTTTCATTTGCGAGTAATTGCGAATACGAAGTTTCACTTGCGAGTAATTGCGAATAAGAAGTTTCATTTGCGAGTAATTGCGAAAACGACGTTTCATTTGCGAGTAATTGCAAATACGAAAATTTATTTGCAAGTACTTGCGAATACGAAGTTGCATTTGCGAGTAATTGCGAATACAACGTTTCATTTGCGAGTAATTGCGAATAAGAAGTTTCATTCGCGAGTAATTGCGAATACGAAGTTTTATTTGCGAGTAATTGCGAAAACTACGTTTCATTTGCGAGTAATTGCAAAAACTAAGTTTTATTTGCAAGTACTTGCGAATACGAAGTTTCATTTGCGAGTAATTGCGAATAAGAAGTTTCATTTGCGAGTTTCATTTGCGAGTAATTGCGAATACGAAGTTTCATTTGCGAGTAATTGCGAATACGAAGTTTCATTTGCGAGTAATTGCGAATAAGAAGTTTCATTCGCGAGTAATTGCGAATACGAAGTTTTATTTGCGAGTAATTGCGAAAACTACGTTTCATTTGCGAGTAATTGCAAAAACTAAGTTTTATTTGCAAGTACTTGCGAATACGAAGTTTCATTTGCGAGTAATTGCGAATAAGAAGTTTCATTTGCGAGTTTCATTTGCGAGTAATTGCGAATACGAAGTTTCATTTGCGAGTAATTGCGAATACGAAGTTTCATTTGCGAGTAATTGCGAATAAGAAGTTTCATTCGCGAGTAATTGCGAATACAAAGTTTTATTTGCGAGTAATTGCGAATACGGAGTTTGATTTGCGAGTAATTGCAAATACGAAGTTTCATTTGCGAGTAATTGCGAATACGAAGTTTCATTTGCGAGTAATTGCGAATAAGAAGTTTCATTTGCGAGTAATTGCGAAAACGACGTTTTATTTGCGAGTAATTACAAATACGAAAATGTATTTGCAAGTACTTGCGAATACGAAGTTGCATTTGCGAGTAATTGCGAATACGAAGTTTCATTTGCGAGTAATTGCGAATAAGAAGTTTCATTCGCGCGTAATTGCGAATACGAAGTTTTATTTGCGAGTAATTGCGAAAACGACGTTTCATTTGCGAGTAATTGCAAAAACGAAGTTTTATTTGCAAGTACTTGCGAATACGAAGTTTCATTTGCGAGTAATTGCGAATAAGAAGTTTCATTTGCGAGTTTCATTTGCGAGTAATTGCGAAAACGAAGTTTCATCTGCGAGTAATTGCGAATACGAAGTTTCATTTGCGAGTAATTGCGAATAAGAAGTTTCATTCGCGAGTAATTGCAAATACGAAGTTTTTTGCGAGTAATTGCGAATACGAAGTTTTATTTGCGAGTAATTGCGAATAAGAAGTTTCATTCGCGAGTAATTGCAAATACGAAGTTTCATTTGCGAGTAATTGCGAATAAGAAGTTTCATTTGCGAGTTTCATTTGCGAGTAATTGCGAATACGAAGTTTCATCTGCGAGTAATTGCGAATACGAATTTTCATTTGCGAGTAATTGCGAATAAGAAGTTTCATTCGCGAGTAATTGCAAATACGAAGTTTTTTGCGAGTAATTGCGAATACGGAGTTTCATTTGCGAGTAATTGCGAATAAGAAGTTTCATTCGCGAGTAATTGCAAATACGAAGTTTCATTTGCGAGTAATTGCGAATACGAAGTTTTATTTGCGAGTAATTGCGAATACGAAGTTTCATTTACGAGTAATTGCGAATACGAAGTTTCATTTGCGAGTAATTGTGAATAAGAGGTTTCATTTGCGAGTAATTGCGAATACAAAGTTTCATTTGCAAATACGATGTTTCATTTGCGAGTAATTGTGAATAAGAAGTTTCATTTGCGAGTAATTGCGAAAACGACGTTTCATTTGCGAGTAATTGCAAAAACGAAGTTTTATTTGCAAGTACTTGCAAAAACGAAGTTTTATTTGCAAGTACTTGCGAATACGAAGTTTCATTTGCGAGTAATTGCGAATAAGAAGTTTCATTTGCGAGTTTCATTTGCGAGTAACTGCGAATACGAAGTTTCATTTGCGAGTAATTGCGGAAACGAAGTTTCATTCGCGAGTAATTGCAAATACGAAGTTTTATTTGCGAGTAATTGCGAATACGAAGTTTTACTTGCGAGTAATTGCGAATACGGAGTTTCATTTGCGAGTAATTGCGAATAAGAAGTTTCATTCGCGAGTAATTGCGAATAAGAAGTTTCATTCGCGAGTAATTGCGAATACAAAGTTTTATTTGCGAGTAATTGCGAATACGGAGTTTGATTTGCGAGTAATTGCAAATACGAAGTTTCATTTGCGAGTAATTGCGAATACGAAGTTTCATTTGCGAGTAATTGCGAATAAGAAGTTTCATTTGCGAGTAATTGCGAAAACGACGTTTTATTTGCGAGTAATTACAAATACGAAAATGTATTTGCAAGTACTTGCGAATACGAAGTTGCATTTGCGAGTAATTGCGAATACGAAGTTTCATTTGCGAGTAATTGCGAATAAGAAGTTTCATTCGCGCGTAATTGCGAATACGAAGTTTTATTTGCGAGTAATTGCGAAAACGACGTTTCATTTGCGAGTAATTGCAAAAACGAAGTTTTATTTGCAAGTACTTGCGAATACGAAGTTTCATTTGCGAGTAATTGCGAATAAGAAGTTTCATTTGCGAGTTTCATTTGCGAGTAATTGCGAAAACGAAGTTTCATCTGCGAGTAATTGCGAATACGAAGTTTCATTTGCGAGTAATTGCGAATAAGAAGTTTCATTCGCGAGTAATTGCAAATACGAAGTTTTTTGCGAGTAATTGCGAATACGAAGTTTTATTTGCGAGTAATTGCGAATAAGAAGTTTCATTCGCGAGTAATTGCAAATACGAAGTTTCATTTGCGAGTAATTGCGAATAAGAAGTTTCATTTGCGAGTTTCATTTGCGAGTAATTGCGAATACGAAGTTTCATCTGCGAGTAATTGCGAATACGAATTTTCATTTGCGAGTAATTGCGAATAAGAAGTTTCATTCGCGAGTAATTGCAAATACGAAGTTTTTTGCGAGTAATTGCGAATACGGAGTTTCATTTGCGAGTAATTGCGAATAAGAAGTTTCATTCGCGAGTAATTGCAAATACGAAGTTTCATTTGCGAGTAATTGCGAATACGAAGTTTTATTTGCGAGTAATTGCGAATACGAAGTTTCATTTACGAGTAATTGCGAATACGAAGTTTCATTTGCGAGTAATTGTGAATAAGAGGTTTCATTTGCGAGTAATTGCGAATACAAAGTTTCATTTGCAAATACGATGTTTCATTTGCGAGTAATTGTGAATAAGAAGTTTCATTTGCGAGTAATTGCGAAAACGACGTTTCATTTGCGAGTAATTGCAAAAACGAAGTTTTATTTGCAAGTACTTGCAAAAACGAAGTTTTATTTGCAAGTACTTGCGAATACGAAGTTTCATTTGCGAGTAATTGCGAATAAGAAGTTTCATTTGCGAGTTTCATTTGCGAGTAACTGCGAATACGAAGTTTCATTTGCGAGTAATTGCGAATACGAAGTTTCATTCGCGAGTAATTGCAAATACGAAGTTTTATTTGCGAGTAATTGCGAATACGAAGTTTTACTTGCGAGTAATTGCGAATACGGAGTTTCATTTGCGAGTAATTGCGAATAAGAAGTTTCATTCGCGAGTAATTGCAAATACGAAGTTTCATTTGCGAGTAATTGCGAATACAAAGTTTTTTTTGCGAGTAATTGCGAATACGGAGTTTTATTTGCGAGTAATTGCGAATACGGAGTTTCATTTGCGAGTAATTGCGAATAAGAAGTTTCATTCACGAGTAATTGCAAATACGAAGTTTCATTTGCGAGTAATTGCGAATACGAAGTTTTATTTGCGAGTAATTGCGAATACGAAGTTTCATTTACGAGTAATTGCGAATACGAAGTTTCATTTGCGAGTAATTGTGAATAAGAAGTTTCATTTGCGAGTAATTGCGAATACAAAGTTTCATTTGCGAGTAATTGCGAATAAGAAGTTTCATTCGCGAGTAATTGCAAATACGAAGTTTCATTTGCGAGTAATTGCGAATACGAAGTTTTATTTGCGAGTAATTGCGAATACGAAGTTTCATTTACGAGTAATTGCGAATACGAAGTTTCATTTGCGAGTAATTGTGAATAAGAAGTTTCATTTGCGAGTAATTGCGAATACAAAGTTTCATTTGCGAGTAATTGTGAATACGAAGTTTCATTTACGAGTAATTGCGAATACGAAGTTTCATTTGCAAATACGATGTTTCATTTGCGAGTAATTGTGAAAAAGAAGTTTCATTTGCGAGTAATTGCGAAAACGACGTTTCATTTGCGAGTAAATGCAAAAACGAAGTTTAATTTGCAAGTACTTGCGAATACGAAGTTTCATTTGCGAGTAATTGCGAATAAGAAGTTTTATTTGCGAGTTTCATTTGCGAGTAACTGCGAATACGAAGTTTCATTTGCGAGTAATTGCGAATACGAAGTTTCATTCGCGAGTAATTGCAAATACGAAGTTTTATTTGCGAGTAATTGCGAATACGAAGTTTTATTTGCGAGTAATTGCGAATACGGAGTTTCATTTGCGAGTAATTGCGAATAAGAAGTTTCATTCGCGAGTAATTGCAAATACGAAGTTTCATTTGCGAGTAATTGCGAATACGAAGTTTTTTTGCGAGTAATTGCGAATACGGAGTTTGATTTGCGAGTAATTGCGAATACGAAGTTTAATTTGCGAGTAATTGCGAATACGAAGTTTTATTTGCGAGTAATTGCGAATACGGAGTTTGATTTGCGAGTAATTGCGAATACGAAGTTTCATTTGCGAGTAATTGCGAATAAGAAGTTTCATTTGCGAGTAATTGCGAAAACGACGTTTCATTTGCGAGTAATTACAAATACGAAAATTTATCTGCAAGTACTTGCGAATACGAAGTTGCATTTGCGAGTAATTGCGAATACGAAGTTTCATTTGCGAGTAATTGCGAATAAGAAGTTTCATTCGCGCGTAATTGCGAATACGAAGTTTTATTTGCGAGTAATTGCGAAAACGACGTTTCATTTGCGAGTAATTGCAAAAACGAAGTTTTATTTGCAAGTACTTGCGAATACGAAGTTTCATTTGCGAGTAATTGCGAATAAGAAGTTTCATTTGCGAGTTTCATTTGCGAGTAATTGCGAATACGAAGTTTCATCTGCGAGTAATTGCGAATACGAAGTTTCATTTGCGAGTAATTGCGAATGAGAAGTTTCATTCGCGAGTAATTGCAAATACGAAGTTTTTTGCGAGTAATTGCGAATACGAAGTTTTATTTGCGAATAATTGCGAATACGGAGTTTCATTTGCGAGTAATTGCGAATAAGAAGTTTCATTCGCGAGTAATTGCAAATACGAAGTTTCATTTGCGAGTAATTGCGAATACGAAGTTTTATTTGCGAGTAATTGCGAATACGAAGTTTCATTTACGAGTAATTGCGAATACGAAGTTTCATTTGCGAGTAATTGTGAATAAGAAGTTTCATTTGCGAGTAATTGCAAATACAAAGTTTCATTTGCGAGTAATTGTGAATACGAAGTTTCATTTACGAGTAATTGCGAATACGAAGTTTCATTTGCAAATACGATGTTTCATTTGCGAGTAATTGTGAATAAGAAGTTTCATTTGCGAGTAATTGCGAAAACGACGTTTCATTTGCGAGTAATTGCAAAAACGAAGTTTTATTTGCAAGTACTTGCGAATACGAAGTTTCATTTGCGAGTAATTGCGAATACGAAGTTGCATTTGCGAGTAATTGCGAATACAAAGTTTCATTTGCGAGTAATTGCGAATAAGAAGTTTCATTCGCGCGTAATTGCGAATACGAAGTTTTATTTGCGAGTAATTGCGAAAACGACGTTTCATTTGCGAGTAATTGCAAAAACGAAGTTTTATTTACAAGTACTTGCGAATACGAAGTTTCATTTGCGAGTAATTGCGAATAAGAAGTTTCATTTGCGAGTTTCATTTGCGAGTAATTGCGAATACGAAGTTTCATCTGCGAGTAATTGCGAATACGAAGTTTCATTTGCGAGTAATTGCGAATGAGAAGTTTCATTCGCGAGTAATAGCAAATACGAAGTTTTTTGCGAGTAATTGCGAATACGAAGTTTTATTTGCGAATAATTGCGAATACGGAGTTTCATTTGCGAGTAATTGCGAATAAGAAGTTTCATTCGCGAGTAATTGCAAATACGAAGTTTCATTTGCGAGTAATTGCGAATACGAAGTTTTATTTGCGAGTAATTGCGAATACGAAGTTTCATTTACGAGTAATTGCGAATACGAAGTTTCATTTGCGAGTAATTGTGAATAAGAAGTTTCATTTGCGAGTAATTGCGAATACAAAGTTTCATTTGCGAGTAATTGTGAATACGAAGTTTCATTTACGAGTAATTGCGAATACGAAGTTTCATTTGCAAATACGATGTTTCATTTGCGAGTAATTGTGAATAAGAAGTTTCATTTGCGAGTAATTGCGAAAACGACGTTTCATTTGCGAGTAATTGCAAAAACGAAGTTTTATTTGCAAGTACTTGCGAATACGAAGTTTCATTTGCGAGTAATTGCGAATAAGAAGTTTCATTTGCGAGTTTCATTTGCGAGTAACTGCGATTACGAAGTTTCATTTGCGAGTAATTGCGAATACGAAGTTTCATTCGCGAGTAATTGCAAATACGAAGTTTTATTTGCGAGTAATTGCGAATACGAAGTTTTATTTGCGAGTAATTGCGGATACGGAGTTTCATCTGCGAGTAATTGCGAATAAGAAGTTTCATTCGCGAGTAATTGCAAATACGAAGTTTCATTTGCGAGTAATTGCGAATACGAAGTTTTTTTTGCGAGTAATTGCGAATACGGAGTTTGATTTGCGAGTAATTGCGAATACGAAGTTTAATTTGCGAGTAATTGCGAATACGAAGTTTTATTTGCGAGTAATTGCGAATACGGAGTTTGATTTGCGAGTAATTGCGAATACGAAGTTTTATTTGCGAGTAATTGCGAATACGGAGTTTGATTTACGAGTAATTGCGAATACGAAGTTTCATTCGCGAGTAATTGCAAATAAGAAGTTTTATTTGCGAGTAATTGCGAATACGAAGTTTTATTTGCGAGTAATTGCGAATACGAAGTTTCATTTGCGAGTAATTGCGAATAAGAAGTTTCATTCGCGAGTAATTGCAAATACAAAGTTTCATTTGCGAGTAGTTGCGAATACGAAGTTTTATTTGTGAGTAATTGCGAATACGGAGTTTGATTCGCGAGTAATTGCGAATACGAAGTTTCATTTGCGAGTAATTGCGAATACGAAGTTTCACTTGCGAGTAATTGCGAATAAGAAGTTTCATTTGCGAGTAATTGCGGAAACGACGTTTCATTTGCGAGTAATTGCAAATACGAAAATTTATTTGCAAGTACTTGCGAATACGAAGTTGCATTTGCGAGTAATTGCGAATACAACGTTTCATTTGCGAGTAATTGCGAATAAGAAGTTTCATTCGCGAGTAATTGCGAATACGAAGTTTTATTTGCGAGTAATTGCGAAAACTACGTTTCATTTGCGAGTAATTGCAAAAACTAAGTTTTATTTGCAAGTACTTGCGAATACGAAGTTTCATTTGCGAGTAATTGCGAATAAGAAGTTTCATTTGCGAGTTTCATTTGCGAGTAATTGCGAATACGAAGTTTCATTTGCGAGTAATTGCGAATACGAAGTTTCATTTGCGAGTAATTGCGAATAAGAAGTTTCATTCGCGAGTAATTGCAAATACGAAGTTTTTTGCGAGTAATTGCGAATACGAAGTTTTATTTGCGAGTAATTGCAAATACGGAGTTTCATTTGCGAGTAATTGCGAATAAGAAGTTTCATTCGCGAGTAATTGCAAATACGAAGTTTCATTTGCGAGTAATTGCGAATACAAAGTTTTATTTGCGAGTAATTGCGAATACGGAGTTTGATTTGCAAGTAATTGCGAATACGAAGTTTTATTTGCGAGTAATTGCGAATAAGAAGTTTCATTCGCGCGTAATTGCGAATACGAAGTTTTATTTGCGAGTAATTGCGAAAACGACGTTTCATTTGCGAGTAATTGCAAAAACGAAGTTTTATTTGCAATTACTTGCGAATACGAAGTTTCATTTGCGAGTAATTGCGAATAAGAAGTTTCATTTGCGAGTTTCATTTGCGAGTAATTGCGAATACGAAGTTTCATCTGCGAGTAATTGCGAATACGAAGTTTCATTTGCGAGTAATTGCGAATGAGAAGTTTCATTCGCGAGTAATTGCAAATACGAAGTTTTTTGCGAGTAATTGCGAATACGAAGTTTTATTTGCGAATAATTGCGAATACGGAGTTTCATTTGCGAGTAATTGCGAATAAGAAGTTTCATTCGCGAGTAATTGCAAATACGAAGTTTCATTTGCGAGTAATTGCGAATACGAAGTTTTATTTGCGAGTAATTGCGAATACGAAGTTTCATTTACGAGTAATTGCGAATACGAAGTTTCATTTGCGAGTAATTGTGAATAAGAAGTTTCATTTGCGAGTAATTGCAAATACAAAGTTTCATTTGCGAGTAATTGTGAATACGAAGTTTCATTTACGAGTAATTGCGAATACGAAGTTTCATTTGCAAATACGATGTTTCATTTGCGAGTAATTGTGAATAAGAAGTTTCATTTGCGAGTAATTGCGAAAACGACGTTTCATTTGCGAGTAATTGCAAAAACGAAGTTTTATTTGCAAGTACTTGCGAATACGAAGTTTCATTTGCGAGTAATTGCGAATACGAAGTTGCATTTGCGAGTAATTGCGAATACGAAGTTTCATTTGCGAGTAATTGCGAATAAGAAGTTTCATTCGCGCGTAATTGCGAATACGAAGTTTTATTTGCGAGTAATTGCGAAAACGACGTTTCATTTGCGAGTAATTGCAAAAACGAAGTTTTATTTACAAGTACTTGCGAATACGAAGTTTCATTTGCGAGTAATTGCGAATAAGAAGTTTCATTTGCGAGTTTCATTTGCGAGTAATTGCGAATACGAAGTTTCATCTGCGAGTAATTGCGAATACGAAGTTTCATTTGCGAGTAATTGCGAATGAGAAGTTTCATTCGCGAGTAATAGCAAATACGAAGTTTTTTGCGAGTAATTGCGAATACGAAGTTTTATTTGCGAATAATTGCGAATACGGAGTTTCATTTGCGAGTAATTGCAAATACGAAAATTTATTTGCAAGTACTTGCGAATACGAAGTTGCATTTGCGAGTAATTGCGAATACAACGTTTCATTTGCGAGTAATTGCGAATAAGAAGTTTCATTCGCGAGTAATTGCGAATACGAAGTTTTATTTGCGAGTAATTGCGAAAACTACGTTTCATTTGCGAGTAATTGCAAAAACTAAGTTTTATTTGCAAGTACTTGCGAATACGAAGTTTCATTTGCGAGTAATTGCGAATAAGAAGTTTCATTTGCGAGTTTCATTTGCGAGTAATTGCGAATACGAAGTTTCATTTGCGAGTAATTGCGAATACGAAGTTTCATTTGCGAGTAATTGCGAATAAGAAGTTTCATTCGCGAGTAATTGCAAATACGAAGTTTTTTGCGAGTAATTGCGAATACGAAGTTTTATTTGCGAGTAATTGCAAATACGGAGTTTCATTTGCGAGTAATTGCGAATAAGAAGTTTCATTCGCGAGTAATTGCAAATACGAAGTTTCATTTGCGAGTAATTGCGAATACAAAGTTTTATTTGCGAGTAATTGCGAATACGGAGTTTGATTTGCAAGTAATTGCGAATACAAAGTTTCATTCGCGAGTAATTGCGAATACAAAGTTTTATTTGCGAGTAATTGCGAATACGGAGTTTGATTTCCGAGTAATTGCGAATACCAAATTTTATTTGCGAGTAATTGCGAATACGGAGTTTGATTTGCGTGTAACTGCGAATACGAAGTTTCATTCGCGAGTAATTGCAAATACGAAGTTTTATTTGCGAGTAATTGCGAATACGAAGTTTCATTTGCGAGTAATTGCGAATACGAAGTTTCATTTGCGAGTAATTGCGAATAAGAAGTTTCATTCGCGAGTAATTGCAAATACGAAGTTTCATTTGCGAGTAATTGCGAATACGAAGTTTTATTTGCGAGTGATTGCGAATACGGAGTTTGATTTGCGAGTAATTGCGAATACGAAGTTTCATTTGCGAGTAATTGCGGAAACGAAGTTTCATTTGCGAGTAATTGCGAATAAGAAGTTTCATTCGCGAGTAATTGCGAATACGAAGTTTCATTTGCGAGTAATTGCGAATACGAAGTTTCATTTGCGAGTAATTGCGAATACGAAGTTTCATTTGCGAGTAATTGCGAATAAGAAGTTTCATTCGCGAGTAATTGCGAATACGAAGTTTCATTTGCGAGTAATTGCGAATACGGAGTTTCATTTGCGAGTACTTGCGAATACGAAGTTTCATTTGCGAGTAATTGCGAATACGGAGTTTGATTTGCGAGTAATTGCAAATACGAAGTTTCATTCGCGAGTAATTGCGAATACGAAGTTTCATTTGCGAGTAATTGCGAATACGAAGTTTCATTTGCGAGTAATTGCGAATACGATGTTTCATTTGCGAGTACTTGCGAATACGAAGTTTCATTTGCGAGTAATTGCGAATAAGAAGTTTCATTCGCGAGTAATTGCGAATACGAAGTTTCATTTGCGAGTAATTGCGAATACGAAGTTTCATTTGCGAGTAATTGCGAATACGAAGTTTCATTTGCGAGTAATTGCGAATAAGAAGTTTCATTCGCGAGTAATTGCGAATACGAAGTTTTATTTGCGAGTAATTGCGAATACGGAGTTTGATTTGCGAGTAATTGCAAATACGAAGTTTCATTCGCGAGTAATTGCGAATACGAAGTTTCATTTGCGAGTAATTGCGAATACGAAGTTTCATTTGCGAGTAATTGCGAATACGATGTTTCATTTGCGAGTACTTGCGAATACGAAGTTTCATTTGCGAGTAATTGCGAATAAGAAGTTTTATTTGCGAGTACTTGCGAATACGAAGTTTCATTTGCGAGTAATTGTGAATAAGAAGTTTCATTCGCGAGTAATTGCGAATACGAAGTTTTATTTGCGAGTAATTGCGAATACGAAGTTTCATTTGCGAGTAATTGCGAATACGAAGTTTCATTCGCGAGTAAATGCGAATACGAAGTTTCATTTACGAGTAATTGCGAATACGAAGTTTCATTTGCGAGTAATTGTGAATAAGAGGTTTCATTTGCGAGTAATTGCGAATACGAAGTTTCATTTGCGAGTAATTGCGAATACGAAGTTTCATTTGCGAGTAATTGCGAATACGACGTTTCATTTGCGAGTAATTGTGAATAAGAAGTTTCATTTGCGAGTAATTGCGAATACGAAGTTATTTGCGAGTAATTGTGAATAAGAAGTTTCATTTGCGAGTAATTGCGAATACGATGTTTCCTTTGCGAATAATTGCGAATACGAAGTTTCATTTGCGAGTAACTGTGAATAAGAAGTTTCATTTGCGAGTAATTGTGAATACGAAGTTTCGTTTGCGAGTAATTGCGAATAAGAAGTTTCATTCGCGAGTAATTGCGAATACGAAGTTTTATTTGCGAGTAATTGCGAATACGAAGTTGCATTTGCGAGTAATTGCGAATACGAAGTTTCATTTGCGAGTAATTGCGAATAAGAAGTTTCATTCGCGCGTAATTGCGAATACGAAGTTTTATTTGCGAGTAATTGCGAAAACGACGTTTCATTTGCGAGTAATTGCAAAAACGAAGTTTTATTTACAAGTACTTGCAAATACGAAGTTTCATTTGCGAGTAATTGCGAATAAGAAGTTTCATTTGCGAGTTTCATTTGCGAGTAATTGCGAATACGAAGTTTCATCTGCGAGTAATTGCGAATACGAAGTTTCATTTGCGAGTAATTGCGAATGAGAAGTTTCATTCGCGAGTAATAGCAAATACGAAGTTTTTTGCGAGTAATTGCGAATACGAAGTTTTATTTGCGAATAATTGCGAATACGGAGTTTCATTTGCGAGTAATTGCAAATACGAAAATTTATTTGCAAGTACTTGCGAATACGAAGTTGCATTTGCGAGTAATTGCGAATACAACGTTTCATTTGCGAGTAATTGCGAATAAGAAGTTTCATTCGCGAGTAATTGCGAATACGAAGTTTTATTTGCGAGTAATTGCGAAAACTACGTTTCATTTGCGAGTAATTGCAAAAACTAAGTTTTATTTGCAAGTACTTGCGAATACGAAGTTTCATTTGCGAGTAATTGCGAATAAGAAGTTTCATTTGCGAGTTTCATTTGCGAGTAATTGCGAATACGAAGTTTCATTTGCGAGTAATTGCGAATACGAAGTTTCATTTGCGAGTAATTGCGAATAAGAAGTTTCATTCGCGAGTAATTGCAAATACGAAGTTTTTTGCGAGTAATTGCGAATACGAAGTTTTATTTGCGAGTAATTGCAAATACGGAGTTTCATTTGCGAGTAATTGCGAATAAGAAGTTTCATTCGCGAGTAATTGCAAATACGAAGTTTCATTTGCGAGTAATTGCGAATACAAAGTTTTATTTGCGAGTAATTGCGAATACGGAGTTTGATTTGCAAGTAATTGCGAATACAAAGTTTCATTCGCGAGTAATTGCGAATACAAAGTTTTATTTGCGAGTAATTGCGAATACGGAGTTTGATTTCCGAGTAATTGCGAATACCAAATTTTATTTGCGAGTAATTGCGAATACGGAGTTTGATTTGCGAGTAACTGCGAATACGAAGTTTCATTCGCGAGTAATTGCAAATACGAAGTTTTATTTGCGAGTAATTGCGAATACGAAGTTTCATTTGCGAGTAATTGCGAATACGAAGTTTCATTTGCGAGTAATTGCGAATAAGAAGTTTCATTCGCGAGTAATTGCAAATACGAAGTTTCATTTGCGAGTAATTGCGAATACGAAGTTTTATTTGCGAGTGATTGCGAATACGGAGTTTGATTTGCGAGTAATTGCGAATACGAAGTTTCATTTGCGAGTAATTGCGGAAACGAAGTTTCATTTGCGAGTAATTGCGAATAAGAAGTTTCATTCGCGAGTAATTGCGAATACGAAGTTTCATTTGCGAGTAATTGCGAATACGAAGTTTCATTTGCGAGTAATTGCGAATACGAAGTTTCATTTGCGAGTAATTGCGAATAAGAAGTTTCATTCGCGAGTAATTGCGAATACGAAGTTTCATTTGCGAGTAATTGCGAATACGGAGTTTCATTTGCGAGTACTTGCGAATACGAAGTTTCATTTGCGAGTAATTGCGAATACGGAGTTTGATTTGCGAGTAATTGCAAATACGAAGTTTCATTCGCGAGTAATTGCGAATACGAAGTTTCATTTGCGAGTAATTGCGAATACGAAGTTTCATTTGCGAGTAATTGCGAATACGATGTTTCATTTGCGAGTACTTGCGAATACGAAGTTTCATTTGCGAGTAATTGCGAATAAGAAGTTTCATTCGCGAGTAATTGCGAATACGAAGTTTCATTTGCGAGTAATTGCGAATACGAAGTTTCATTTGCGAGTAATTGCGAATACGAAGTTTCATTTGCGAGTAATTGCGAATAAGAAGTTTCATTCGCGAGTAATTGCGAATACGAAGTTTTATTTGCGAGTAATTGCGAATACGGAGTTTGATTTGCGAGTAATTGCAAATACGAAGTTTCATTCGCGAGTAATTGCGAATACGAAGTTTCATTTGCGAGTAATTGCGAATACGAAGTTTCATTTGCGAGTAATTGCGAATACGATGTTTCATTTGCGAGTACTTGCGAATACGAAGTTTCATTTGCGAGTAATTGCGAATAAGAAGTTTTATTTGCGAGTACTTGCGAATACGAAGTTTCATTTGCGAGTAATTGTGAATAAGAAGTTTCATTCGCGAGTAATTGCGAATACGAAGTTTTATTTGCGAGTAATTGCGAATACGAAGTTTCATTTGCGAGTAATTGCGAATACGAAGTTTCATTCGCGAGTAAATGCGAATACGAAGTTTCATTTACGAGTAATTGCGAATACGAAGTTTCATTTGCGAGTAATTGTGAATAAGAGGTTTCATTTGCGAGTAATTGCGAATACGAAGTTTCATTTGCGAGTAATTGCGAATACGAAGTTTCATTTGCGAGTAATTGCGAATACGACGTTTCATTTGCGAGTAATTGTGAATAAGAAGTTTCATTTGCGAGTAATTGCGAATACGAAGTTATTTGCGAGTAATTGTGAATAAGAAGTTTCATTTGCGAGTAATTGCGAATACGATGTTTCCTTTGCGAATAATTGCGAATACGAAGTTTCATTTGCGAGTAACTGTGAATAAGAAGTTTCATTTGCGAGTAATTGTGAATACGAAGTTTCGTTTGCGAGTAATTGCGAATAAGAAGTTTCATTCGCGAGTAATTGCGAATACGAAGTTTTATTTGCGAGTAATTGCGAATACGGAGTTTGATTTGCGAGTAATTGCGAATACGAAGTTTCATTTGCGAGTAATTGCGAATACGAAGTTTCATTTGCGAGTAATTGCGAATAAGAAGTTTCATTCGCGAGAAATTGCGAATACGAAGTTTTATTTGCGAGTAATTGCGAATACGGAGTTTGATTTGCGAGTAATTGCAAATACGAAGTTTCATTTGCGAGTAATTCCGAATACGAAGTTTCATTTGCGAGTAATTGCGAATACGAAGTTTCATTTGCGAGTAATTGCGAATAAGAAGTTTCATTTGCGAGTAATTGCAAATACGAAGTTTCAATTGCGAGTAATTGCGAATACGAAGTTTCATTTACGAGTAATTGCGAATACGAAGTTTCATTTGCGAGTAATTGTGAATAAGAAGCTTCATTCGCGAGTAATTGCGAATACGAAGTTTCATTTGCGAGTAATTGTGAATAAGAAGTTTCATTTGCAAATACGATGTTTCATTTGCGTGTAATTGTGAATAAGAAGTTTCATTTGCGAGTAATTGCGAAAACGACGTTTCATTTGCGAGTTTCATTTGCGAGTAACTGCGAATACGAAGTTTCATTTGCGAGTAATTGCGAATACAAAGTTTCATTTGCGAGTAATTGCGAATACGATGTTTCATTTGCGAGTAATTGCGAATACGAAGTTTTATTTGCGAGTAATTGCGAATACGGAGTTTGATTTGCGAGTAATTGCGAATACGAAGTTTTATTTGCGAGTAATTGCGAATACGGAGTTTGATTTGCGAGTAATTGCGAATACGAAGTTTCATTCGCGAGTAATTGCAAATACGAAGTTTTATTTGCGAGTAATTGCGAATACGAAGTTTTATTTGCGAGTAATTGCGAATACGAAGTTTCATTTGCGAGTAATTGCGAATAAGAAGTTTCATTCGCGAGTAATTGCAAATACGAAGTTTCATTTGCGAGTAATTGCAAATACGAAGTTTTATTTGCGAGTAATTGCGAATACGGAGTTTGATTTGCGAGTAATTGCGAATACGAAGTTTCATTCGCGAGTAATTGTGAATAAGAAGTTTCATTTGCGAGTAATTGCGAATACGAAGTTTCATTTGCGAGTAATTGCGAATACGATGTTTCATTTGCGAGTAATTGTGAATACGAAGTTGCATTTGCGAGTGATTGCGAATACGATGTTTCCTTTGCGAACAATTGCGAACACGAAGTTTCATTTGCGAGTAATTGCGAATAAGAAGTTTCATTTGCGAGTAATTGCGAATACGATGTTTCCTTTGCGAATAATTGCGAATACGAAGTTTCATTTGCGAGTAACTGTGAATAAGAAGTTTCATTTGCGTGTAATTGCGAATACGAAGTTTCATTTGCGAGTAATTGTGAATACGAAGTTTCATTTGCGAGTAATTGCGAATAAGAAGTTTCATTCGCGAGTAATTGCGAATACGAAGTTTTATTTGCGAGTAATTGCGAATACGGAGTTTGATTTGCGAGTAATTGCGAATACGAAGTTTCATTTGCGAGTAATTGCGAATACGAAGTTTCATTTGCGAGTAATTGCGAATAAGAAGTTTCATTCGCGAGAAATTGCGAATACGAAGTTTTATTTGCGAGTAATTGCGAATACGGAGTTTGATTTGCGAGTAATTGCAAATACGAAGTTTCATTTGCGAGTAATTGCGAATACGGAGTTTGATTTGCGAGTAATTGCAAATACGAAGTTTCATTTGCGAGTAATTCCGAATACGAAGTTTCATTTGCGAGTAATTGTGAATACGAAGTTTCGTTTGCGAGTAATTGCGAATAAGAAGTTTCATTCGCGAGTAATTGCGAATACGAAGTTTTATTTGCGAGTAATTGCGAATACGGAGTTTGATTTGCGAGTAATTGCGAATACGAAGTTTCATTTGCGAGTAATTGCGAATACGAAGTTTCATTTGCGAGTAATTGCGAATACGAAGTTTCATTCGCGAGAAATTGCGAATACGAAGTTTTATTTGCGAGTAATTGCGAATACGGAGTTTGATTTGCGAGTAATTGCAAATACGAAGTTTCATTTGCGAGTAATTCCGAATACGAAGTTTCATTTGCGAGTAATTGCGAATACGAAGTTTCATTTGCGAGTAATTGCGAATAAGAAGTTTCATTTGCGAGTAATTGCAAATACGAAGTTTCAATTGCGAGTAATTGCGAATACGAAGTTTCATTTACGAGTAATTGCGAATACGAAGTTTCATTTGCGAGTAATTGTGAATAAGAAGTTTCATTTGCAAATACGATGTTTCATTTGCGTGTAATTGTGAATAAGAAGTTTCATTTGCGAGTAATTGCGAAAACGACGTTTCATTTGCGAGTTTCATTTGCGAGTAACTGCGAATACGAAGTTTCATTTGCGAGTAATTGCGAATACAAAGTTTCATTTGCGAGTAATTGCGAATACGATGTTTCATTTGCGAGTAATTGCGAATACGAAGTTTTATTTGCGAGTAATTGCGAATACGGAGTTTGATTTGCGAGTAATTGCGAATACGAAGTTTTATTTGCGAGTAATTGCGAATACGGAGTTTGATTTGCGAGTAATTGCGAATACGAAGTTTCATTCGCGAGTAATTGCAAATACGAAGTTTTATTTGCGAGTAATTGCGAATACGAAGTTTTATTTGCGAGTAATTGCGAATACGAAGTTTCATTTGCGAGTAATTGCGAATAAGAAGTTTCATTCGCGAGTAATTGCAAATACGAAGTTTCATTTGCGAGTAATTGCAAATACGAAGTTTTATTTGCGAGTAATTGCGAATACGGAGTTTGATTTGCGAGTAATTGCGAATACGAAGTTTCATTCGCGAGTAATTGTGAATAAGAAGTTTCATTTGCGAGTAATTGCGAATACGAAGTTTCATTTGCGAGTAATTGCGAATACGATGTTTCATTTGCGAGTAATTGTGAATACGAAGTTGCATTTGCGAGTGATTGCGAATACGATGTTTCCTTTGCGAACAATTGCGAACACGAAGTTTCATTTGCGAGTAATTGCGAATAAGAAGTTTCATTTGCGAGTAATTGCGAATACGATGTTTCCTTTGCGAATAATTGCGAATACGAAGTTTCATTTGCGAGTAACTGTGAATAAGAAGTTTCATTTGCGTGTAATTGCGAATACGAAGTTTCATTTGCGAGTAATTGTGAATACGAAGTTTCATTTGCGAGTAATTGCGAATAAGAAGTTTCATTCGCGAGTAATTGCGAATACGAAGTTTTATTTGCGAGTAATTGCGAATACGGAGTTTGATTTGCGAGTAATTGCGAATACGAAGTTTCATTTGCGAGTAATTGCGAATACGAAGTTTCATTTGCGAGTAATTGCGAATAAGAAGTTTCATTCGCGAGAAATTGCGAATACGAAGTTTTATTTGCGAGTAATTGCGAATACGGAGTTTGATTTGCGAGTAATTGCAAATACGAAGTTTCATTTGCGAGTAATTCCGAATACGAAGTTTCATTTGCGAGTAATTGCGAATACGAAGTTTCATTTGCGAGTAATTGCGAATAAGAAGTTTCATTTGCGAGTAATTGCAAATACGAAGTTTCAATTGCGAGTAATTGCGAATACGAAGTTTCATTTACGAGTAATTGCGAATACGAAGTTTCATTTGCGAGTAATTGTGAATAAGAAGCTTCATTCGCGAGTAATTGCGAATACGAAGTTTCATTTGCGAGTAATTGTGAATAAGAAGTTTCATTTGCAAATACGATGTTTCATTTGCGTGTAATTGTGAATAAGAAGTTTCATTTGCGAGTAATTGCGAAAACGACGTTTCATTTGCGAGTTTCATTTGCGAGTAACTGCGAATACGAAGTTTCATTTGCGAGTAATTGCGAATACAAAGTTTCATTTGCGAGTAATTGCGAATACGATGTTTCATTTGCGAGTAATTGCGAATACGAAGTTTTATTTGCGAGTAATTGCGAATACGGAGTTTGATTTGCGAGTAATTGCGAATACGAAGTTTTATTTGCGAGTAATTGCGAATACGGAGTTTGATTTGCGAGTAATTGCGAATACGAAGTTTCATTCGCGAGTAATTGCAAATACGAAGTTTTATTTGCGAGTAATTGCGAATAAGAAGTTTCATTCGCGAGTAATTGCAAATACGAAGTTTTTTGCGAGTAATTGCGAATACGAAGTTTTATTTGCGAGTAATTGCGAATACGGAGTTTCATTTGCGAGTAATTGCCAATAAGAAGTTTCATTCGCGAGTAATTGCAAATACGAAGTTTCATTTGCGAGTAATTGCGAATACAAAGTTTTATTTGCGAGTAATTGCGAATACGAAGTTTCATTTGCGAGTAATTGCGAATAAGAAGTTTCATTCGCGAGTAATTGCAAATACGAAGTTTCATTTGCGAGTAATTGCAAATACGAAGTTTTATTTGCGAGTAATTGCGAATACGGAGTTTGATTTGCGAGTAATTGCGAATACGAAGTTTCATTTGCGATTAATTGCGAATACGAGGTTTCATTTGCGAGTAATTGCGAATAAGAAGTTTCATTTGCGAGTGATTGCGAAAACAACGTTTCATTTGCGAGTAATTGCAAATACGAAAATTTATTCGCAAGTACTTGCGAATACGAAGTTGCATTTGCGAGTAATTGCGAATACAAAGCTTCATTTGCGAGTAATTGCGAATAAGAAGTTTCATTCGCGAGTAATTGCGAATACGAAGTTTTATTTGCGAGTAATTGCGAAAACGACGTTTCATTTGCGAGTAATTGCAAAAACGAAGTTTTATTTGCAAGTACTTGCGAATACGAAGTTTCATTTGCGAGTAATTGCGAATAAGAAGTTTTATTTGCGAGTTTCATTTGCGAGTAATTGCGAATACGAAGTTTCATTTGCGAGTAATTGCGAATACGAATTCATTTGCGAGTAATTGCGAATACGAAGTTTCCTTTGCGAGTAATTGCGAATAAGAAGTTTCATTCGCGAGTAATTGCAAATACGAAGTTTTTTGCGAGTAATTGCGAATACGAAGTTTTATTTGCGAGTAATTGCGAATACGGAGTTTCATTTGCGAGTAATTGCGAATAAGAAGTTTCATTCGCGAGTAATTGCAAATACGAAGTTTCATTTGCGAGTAATTGCGAATACAAAGTTTTATTTGCGAGTAATTGCGAATACTGAGTTTGATTTGCGAGTAATTGCGAATACGAAGTTTCATTTGCGAGTAATTGCGAATACGAAGTTTTATTTGCGAGTAATTGCGAATACGGAGTTTGATTTCCGAGTAATTGCGAATACCAAATTCTATTTGCGAGTAATTGCGAATACTGAGTTTGATTTGCGAGTAATTGCGAATACGAAGTTTCATTTGCGAGTAATTGCGAATAAGAAGTTTCATTCGCGAGTAATTGCAAATACTAAGTTTTATTTGCGAGTAATTGCGAATACGAAGTTTCATTTGCGAGTAATTGCGAATACGAAGTTTCATTTGCGAGTAATTGCGAATAAGAAGTTTCATTCGCGAGTAATTGCAAATACGAAGTTCCATTTGCGAGTAATTGCGAATACGAAGTTTTATTTGCGAGTAATTGCGAATACGGAGTTTGATTTGCGAGTAATTGCGAATACGAAGTTTCATTTGCGAGTAATTGCGGAAACGAAGTTTCATTTGCGAGTAATTGCGAATAAGAAGTTTCATTCGCGAGTAATTGCGAATACGAAGTTTTATTTGCGAGTAATTGCGAAAACGACGTTTCATTTGCGAGTAATTGCAAAAACGAAGTTTTATTTGCAAGTACTTGCGAATACGAAGTTTCATTTGCGAGTAATTGCGAATAAGAAGTTTCATTTGCGAGTTTCATTTGCGAGTAATTGCGAATACGAAGTTTCATTTGCGAGTAATTGCGAATACGGAGTTTCATTTGCGAGTAATTGCGAATAAGAAGTTTCATTCGCGAGTAATTGCGAATACGAAGTTTTATTTGCGAGTAATTGCGAATACGAAGTTTTATTTGCGAGTAATTGCGAATACGGAGTTTCATTTGCGAGTAATTGCGAATAAGAAGTTTCATTCGCGAGTAATTGCAAATACGAAGTTTCATTTGCGAGTCATTGCGAATACGAAGTTTTATTTGCGAGTAATTGCGAATACTGAGTTTGATTTGCGAGTAATTGCGAATACGAAGTTTCATTTGCGAGTAATTGCGAATACGAAGTTTTATTTGCGAGTAATTGCGAATACGGACTTTGATTTCCGAGTAATTGCGAATACCAAATTTTATTTGCGAGTAATTGCGAATACGGAGTTTGATTTGCGAGTAATTGCAAATACGAAGTTTTATTTGCGAGTAATTGCGAATACGAAGTTTCATTTGCGAGTAATTGCGAATACGAAGTTTCATTTGCGAGTAATTGCGAATAAGAAGTTTCATTCGCGAGTAATTGCAAATACGAAGTTTCATTTGCGAGTAATTGCGAATACGAAGTTTTATTTGCGAGTAATTGCGAATACGGAGTTTGATTTGCGAGTAATTGCGAATACGAAGTTTCATTTGCGAGTAATTGCGGAAACGAAGTTTCATTTGCGAGTAATTGCGAATAAGAAGTTTCATTCGCGAGTAATTGCGAATACGAAGTTTCATTTGCGAGTAATTGCGAATACGAGGTTTCATTTGCGAGTAATTGCGAATACGAAGTTTCATTCGCGAGTAATTGCGAATACGAAGTTTCATTTGCGAGTAATTGCGAATACGAAGTTTCATTTGCGAGTAATTGCGAATACGATGTTTCATTTGCGAGTAATTGCGAATAAGAAGTTTCATTTGCGAGTTTCATTTGCGAGTAATTGCGAATACGAAGTTTCATTTGCGAGTAGTTGTGAAAAAGAAGTTTCATTCGCGAGTAATTGCGAATAAGAAGTTTCATTTGCGAGTAATTGTGAATAAGAAGTTTCATTTGCGAGTACTTGCGAATACGAAGTTTCATTTGCGAGTAATTGCGAATACGAAGTTTCATTTACGAGTAATTGCGAATACGATGTTTTATTTGCGAGTAATTGCGAATACGAAGTTTCATTTGCGAGTAATTGCGAATACGAAGTTTCATTTGCGATTAATTGCAAATACGAAGTTTCATTCGCGAGTAATTGCGAATACGAAGTTTCATTTGCGAGTAATTGCGAATACGAAGTTTCATTTGCGAGTAATTGCGAATACGAAGTTTCATTTGCGAGTAATTGCGAATAAGAAGTTTCATTTGCGAGTAATTGCGAATACGAAGTTTTATTTGCGAGTAATTGCGAATACGAAGTTTCATTTGCGAGTAATTGCGAATAAGAAGTTTCATTTGCGAGTAATTGCGAAAACGACGTTTCATTTGCGAGTAATTGCAAATACGAAGTTTTATTCGCGAGTAATTGCGAATACGAAGTTTCATTTGCGAGTTTCATTTGCGAGTAATTGCGAATGAGAAGTTTCATTTGCGAGTAATTGCGAATAAGAAGTTTCATTTGCGAGTAATTGCGAATACGAACATTTATTCGCGAGTAATTGCGAATACGAAGTTTCATTTACGAGTAATTGCGAATACGATGTTTTATTTGCGAGTAATTGCGAATACGAAGTTTCATTTGCGAGTAATTGCGAATACGAAGTTTCATTTGCGAGTAATTGCAAATACGAAGTTTCATTCGCGAGTAATTGCGAATACGAAGTTTCATTTGCGAGTAATTGCGAATACGAAGTTTCATTTGCGAGTAATTGCGAATACGAAGTTTCATTTGCGAGTAATTGCGAATAAGAAGTTTCATTTGCGAGTAATTGCGAAAACGACGTTTCATTTGCGAGTAATTGCAAATACGAAGTTTCATTTGCGAGTAATTGCGAATACGAAGTTTCATTTGCGAGTAATTCCAAATACGAAGTTTCATTCGCGAGTATTGCGAATACGAAGTTTCGTTTGCGAGTAATTGCGAATACGAAGTTTCATTTGCGAGTAATTGCGAATACGAAGTTTCATTTGCGAGTAATTGCGAATACGAAGTTTCATTTGCAAGTAATTGCGAATACGATGTTTCATTTGCGAGTAATTGCGAATACGATGTTTCATTTGCGAGTAATTGCGAATAAGAAGTTTCATTTGCGAGTTTCATTTGCGAGTAATTGCGAATACAAAGTTTCATTTGCGAGTAATTGTGAAAAAGAAATTTCATTTGCGAGTAATTGCGAATAAGAAGTTTCATTTGCGAGTAATTGTGAATAAGAAGTTTCATTTGCGAGTACTTGCGAATACGAAGTTTCATTTGCGAGTAATTGCAAATACGAAGTTTCATTTGCGAGTAATTGTGAATACGAAGTTTTATTCGCGAGTAATTGCGAAAACGACGTTTCATTTGCGAGTAATTGCGAATACGAAGTTTCATTCGCGAGTAATTACGAATACGAAGTTTCATTTGCGAGTAATTGCGAATACGAAGTTTCATTCGCGAGTAATTGCGAAAACGACGTTTCATTTGCGAGTAATTGCGAATAAGAAGTTTCATTTGCGAGTAATTGCGAATAAGAAGTTTCATTTGCGAGTTTCGTTTGCGAGTGATTGCGAATAAGAAGTTTCATTTGCGAGTAATTGCGAAAACGACGTTTCATTTGCGAGAAATTGCAAATAAGAAGTTTCATTTGCGAGTAATTGCGAATAAGCAAGTTTCATTCGCGAGTAATTGCGAATACAAACATTTATTCGCGAGTAATTGCGAATACGAAGTTTCATTTGCGAGTAATTGCGAATAAGAAGTTTCATTTGCGAGTTTCATTTGCGAGTAATTGCAAATAAGAAGTTTCATTCGCGAGTAATTGTGAAAAAGAAATTTCATTTGCGAGTAATTGCGAATAAGAAGTTTCATTTGCGAGTAATTGTGAATAAGAAGTTTCATTTGCGAGTACTTGCGAATACGAAGTTTCATTTGCGAGTAATTGCAAATACGAAGTTTCATTTGCGAGTAATTGCGAATACGAAGTTTTATTCGCGAGTAATTGCGAAAACGACGTTTCATTTGCGAGTAATTGCGAATACGAAGTTTCATTCGCGAGTAATTACGAATACGAAGTTTCATTTGCGAGTAATTGCGAATACGAAGTTTTATTCGCGAGTAATTGCGAAAACGACGTTTCATTTGCGAGTAATTGCGAATACGAAGTTTCATTCGCGAGTAATTACGAATACGAAGTTTCATTTGCGAGTAATTGCGAATACGAAGTTTCATTCGCGAGTAATTGCGAAAACAACCATGAGAAGTGTAGGGATAGGTAGTGTTATTTTAATCATTCCCAGTGAAGACATACCTCTTCAATTCAACAAATATATACAGTCTCGAAATACAGCCCAGCGGTTGTGGTACTGATACGGTAGCTATGTCAGAACAATCGCTTTAGTACTGAGTTCATACAGTATTATTATATTTTTCTTCCATGTTTATCAATTCTTTTCATTAATTATTTTCACCACTCTCCTTTTGGCAATCTTTCACGTTTCACACTTTCGTTCCGTTATTACACACTGTGTAATAAATATTTGATTTGATTTGATTTGAAAACGACGTTTTCATTTGCGAGTAATTGCGAATAAGAAGTTTCATTCGCGAGTAATTGCAAATACGAAGTTTCATTTGCGAGTAATTGCGAATACGAAGTTTTATTTGCGAGTAATTGCGAATACGAAGTTTCATTTACGAGTAATTGCGAATACGAAGTTTCATTTGCGAGTAATTGTGAATAAGAAGTTTCATTTTGCGAGTAATTGCGAATACAAAGTTTCATTTGCGAGTAATTGTGAATACGAAGTTTCATTTACGAGTAATTGCGAATACGAAGTTTCATTTGCAAATACGATGTTTCATTTGCGAGTAATTGTGAATAAGAAGTTTCATTTGCGAGTAATTGCGAAAACGACGTTTCATTTGCGAGTAATTGCAAAAACGAAGTTTTATTTGCAAGTACTTGCGAATACGAAGTTTCATTTGCGAGTAATTGCGAATAAGAAGTTTCATTTGCGAGTTTCATTTGCGAGTAACTGCGATTACGAAGTTTCATTTGCGAGTAATTGCGAATACGAAGTTTCATTCGCGAGTAATTGCAAATACGAAGTTTTATTTGCGAGTAATTGCGAATACGAAGTTTTTTTGCGAGTAATTGCGAATACGAAGTTTATTTGCGAGTAATTGCGGATACGGAGTTTCATCTGCGAGTAATTGCGAATAAGAAGTTTCATTCGCGAGTAATTGCAAATACGAAGTTTCATTTGCGAGTAATTGCGAATACGAAGTTTTTTTGCGAGTAATTGCGAATACGAAGTTTTATTTGCGAGTAATTGCGAATACGGAGTTTGATTTGCGAGTAATTGCGAATACGAAGTTTTATTTGCGAGTAATTGCGAATACGGAGTTTGATTTACGAGTAATTGCGAATACGAAGTTTCATCGCGAGTAATTGCAAATAAGAAGTTTTATTTGCGAGTAATTGCGAATACGAAGTTTTATTTGCGAGTAATTGCGAATACGAAGTTTCATTTGCGAGTAATTGCGAATAAGAAGTTTCATTCGCGAGTAATTGCAAATACAAAGTTTCATTTGCGAGTAGTTGCGAATACGAAGTTTTATTTGTGAGTAATTGCGAATACGGAGTTTGATTCGCGAGTAATTGCGAATACGAAGTTTCATTTGCGAGTAATTGCGAATAAGAAGTTTCATTTGCGAGTTTCATTTGCGAGTAACTGCGATTACGAAGTTTCATTTGCGAGTAATTGCGAATACGAAGTTTCATTCGCGAGTAATTGCAAATACGAAGTTTTATTTGCGAGTAATTGCGAATACGAAGTTTTATTTGCGAGTAATTGCGGATACGGAGTTTCATCTGCGAGTAATTGCGAATAAGAAGTTTCATTCGCGAGTAATTGCAAATACGAAGTTTCATTTGCGAGTAATTGCGAATACGAAGTTTTTTTTGCGAGTAATTGCGAATACGGAGTTTGATTTGCGAGTAATTGCGAATACGAAGTTTAATTTGCGAGTAATTGCGAATACGAAGTTTTATTTGCGAGTAATTGCGAATACGGAGTTTGATTTGCGAGTAATTGCGAATACGAAGTTTTATTTGCGAGTAATTGCGAATACGGAGTTTGATTTACGAGTAATTGCGAATACGAAGTTTCATTCGCGAGTAATTGCAAATAAGAAGTTTTATTTGCGAGTAATTGCGAATACGAAGTTTTATTTGCGAGTAATTGCGAATACGAAGTTTCATTTGCGAGTAATTGCGAATAAGAAGTTTCATTCGCGAGTAATTGCAAATACAAAGTTTCATTTGCGAGTAGTTGCGAATACGAAGTTTTATTTGTGAGTAATTGCGAATACGGAGTTTGATTCGCGAGTAATTGCGAATACGAAGTTTCATTTGCGAGTAATTGCGAATACGAAGTTTCACTTGCGAGTAATTGCGAATAAGAAGTTTCATTTTCGAGTAATTGCGAATACGAAGTTTCATTCGCGAGTAATTGCAAATACGAAGTTTTATTTGCGAGTAATTGCGAATACGAAGTTTTATTTGCGAGTAATTGCGAATACGAAGTTTTATTTGCGAGTAATTGCGATACGAAGTTTCATTTGCGAGTAATTGCGAATAAGAAGTTTCATTCGCGAGTAATTGCAAATACGAAGTTTTATTTGCGAGTAATTGCGAATACGGAGTTTGATTTGCGAGTAATTGCGAATACGAAGTTTCATTTGCGATTAATTGCGAATACGAAGTTTCATTTGCGAGTAATTGCGAATAAGAAGTTTCATTTGCGAGTAATTGCGAAAACGACGTTTCATTTGCGAGTAATTGCAAATACGAAAATTTATTCGCAAGTACTTGCGAATACGAAGTTGCATTTGCGAGTAATTGCGAATACGAAGCTTCATTTGCGAGTAATTGCGAATAAGAAGTTTCATTCGCGAGTAATTGCGAATACGAAGTTTTATTTGCGAGTAATTGCGAAAACGACGTTTCATTTGCGAGTAATTGCAAAAACGAAGTTTTATTTGCAAGTACTTGCGAATACGAAGTTTCATTTGCGAGTAATTGCGAATAAGAAGTTTCATTTGCGAGTTTCATTTGCGAGTAATTGCGAATACGAAGTTTCATTTGCGAGTAATTGCGAATACGAATTCATTTGCGAGTAATTGCGAATACGAAGTTTCCTTTGCGAGTAATTGCGAATAAGAAGTTTCATTCGCGAGTAATTGCAAATACGAAGTGTTTTGCGAGTAATTGCGAATACGAAGTTTTATTTGCGAGTAATTGCGAATACGGAGTTTCATTTGCGAGTAATTGCGAATAAGAAGTTTCATTCGCGAGTAATTGCAAATACGAAGTTTCATTTGCGAGTAATTGCGAATACAAAGTTTTATTTGCGAGTAATTGCGAATACTGAGTTTGATTTGCGAGTAATTGCGAATACGAAGTTTCATTTGCGAGTAATTGCGAATACGAAGTTTTATTTGCGAGTAATGCGAATACGGAGTTTGATTTCCGAGTAATTGCGAATACCAAATTCTATTTGCGAGTAATTGCGAATACTGAGTTTGATTTGCGAGTAATTGCGAATACGAAGTTTCATTTGCGAGTAATTGCGAATACGAAGTTTCATTTGCGAGTAATTGCGAATAAGAAGTTTCATTCGCGAGTAATTGCAAATACGAAGTTCCATTTGCGAGTAATTGCGAATACGAAGTTTTATTTGCGAGTAATTGCGAATACGGAGTTTGATTTGCGAGTAATTGCGAATACGAAGTTTCATTTGCGAGTAATTGCGGAAACGAAGTTTCATTTGCGAGTAATTGCGAATAAGAAGTTTCATTCGCGAGTAATTGCAAATACGAAGTTCCATTTGCGAGTAATTGCGAATACGAAGTTTTATTGCGAGTAATTGCGAATACGGAGTTTGATTTGCGAGTAATTGCGAATACGAAGTTTCATTTGCGAGTAATTGCGGAAACGAAGTTTCATTTGCGAGTAATTGCGAATAAGAAGTTTCATTCGCGAGTAATTGCGAATACGAAGTTTTATTTGCGAGTAATTGCGAAAACGACGTTTCATTTGCGAGTAATTGCAAAAACGAAGTTTTATTGCAAGTACTTGCGAATACGAAGTTTCATTTGCGAGTAATTGCGAATACGAAGTTTCATTTGCGAGTAATTGCGAATACGAAGTTTCATTTGCGATTAATTGCAAATACGAAGTTTCAATTCGCGAGTAATTGCGAATACGAAGTTTCATTTGCGAGTAATTGCGAATACGAAGTTTCATTTGCGAGTAATTGCGAATACGAAGTTTCATTTGCGAGTAGTTGTGAAAAAGAAGTTTCATTCGCGAGTAATTGCGAATAAGAAGTTTCATTTGCGAGTAATTGTGAATAAGAAGTTTCATTTGCGAGTACTTGCGAATACGAAGTTTCATTTGCGAGTAATTGCGAATACGAAGTTTCATTTACGAGTAATTGCGAATACGATGTTTTATTTGCGAGTAATTGCGAATACGAAGTTTCATTTGCGAGTAATTGCGAATACCAAATTTTATTTGCGAGTAATTGCGAATACGGAGTTTCATTTGCGAGTAATTGCAAATACGAAGTTTTATTTGCGAGTAATTGCGAATACGAAGTTTCATTTGCGAGTAATTGCGAATACGAAGTTTCATTTGCGAGTAGTTGTGAAAAAGAAGTTTCATTCGCGAGTAATTGCGAATAAGAAGTTTCATTTGCGAGTAATTGTGAATAAGAAGTTTCATTTGCGAGTACTTGCGAATACGAAGTTTCATTTGCGAGTAATTGCGAATACGAAGTTCATTTACGAGTAATTGCGAATACGATGTTTTATTTGCGAGTAATTGCGAATACGAAGTTTCATTTGCGAGTAATTGCGAATACGAAGTTTCATTTGCGATTAATTGCAAATACGAAGTTTCATTCGCGAGTAATTGCGAATACGAAGTTTCATTTGCGAGTAATTGCGAATACGAAGTTTCATTTGCGAGTAATTGCGAATACGAAGTTTCATTTGCGAGTAATTGCGAATAAGAAGTTTCATTTGCGAGTAATTGCGAAAACGACGTTTCATTTGCGAGTAATTGCGAATAAGAAGTTTCATTCGCGAGTAATTGCGAATACGAAGTTTCATTTGCGAGTAGTTGTGAAAAAGAAGTTTCATTCGCGAGTAATTGCGAATAAGAAGTTTCATTGCGAGTAATTGTGAATAAGAAGTTTCATTTGCGAGTACTTGCGAATACGAAGTTTCATTTGCGAGTAATTGCGAATACGAAGTTTCATTTACGAGTAATTGCGAATACGAAGTTTGATTTGCGAGTAATTGCGAATACGAAGTTTCATTTGCGAGTAATGCGGAAACGAAGTTTCATTTGCGAGTAATTGCGAATAAGAAGTTTCATTCGCGAGTAATTGCGAATACGAAGTTTTATTTGCGAGTAATTGCGAAAACGACGTTTCATTTGCGAGTAATTGCAAAACGAAGTTTTATTTGCAAGTACTTGCGAATACGAAGTTTCATTTGCGAGTAATTGCGAATAAGAAGTTTCATTTGCGAGTTTCATTTGCGAGTAATTGCGAATACGAAGTTTCATTTGCGAGTAATTGCGAATACGGAGTTTCATTTGCGAGTAATTGCGAATAAGAAGTTTCATTCGCGAGTAATTGCGAATACGAAGTTTTATTTGCGAGTAATTGCGAATACGAAGTTTTATTTGCGAGTAATTGCGAATACGGAGTTTCATTTGCGAGTAATTGCGAATAAGAAGTTTCATTCGCGAGTAATTGCAAATACGAAGTTTCATTTGCGAGTCATTGCGAATACGAAGTTTTATTTGCGAGTAATTGCGAATACTGAGTTTGATT
>CAXIWQ010000135.1:0-37319 GCA_964036275.1 Litoditis marina
CCAGTTTGTTTCTTGAAGACAAAAAGTAAACAGGTTGTCCACTTTTTGTCCCGAGGTAATGTTTTCAACATCCTTGAGGACAAAAGATGGACAGATTGTCCAGTTGGTTTCCTGAAGACAAAAAGTAAACAGGTTGTCCACTTTTTGTCCCGAGGTAATGTTTTCAACATCCTTGAGGACAAAAGATGGACAGATTGTCCAGTTGGTTTCCTGAAGACAAAAAGTAAACAGGTTGTCCAATTTTTGTCCCGAAGAAATGTTTTCAACATCCTTGGGGACAGAAAGTGGACAGATTGTCCAATTTTTGTCCCAAGGTAATGTTTTCAACATCCTTGAGGACAAAAGGTGGACAGATTGTCCAGTTGGTTTCCTGAAGACAAAAAGTAAACAGGTTGTCCACTTTTTGTCCTCAAGGATGTTGAAAACATTTCCTCGGGACAAAAATTGGACAACTTGTTTAATTTTTGTCTTCAGGAAACCAACTGGACAATCTGTCCACCTTTTGTCCTCAAGGATGTTGAAAACAAAAAGTAAACAGGTTGTCCAATTTTTGTCCCAAGGTAATGTTTTCAACATCCTTGAGGACAAAAGGTGTACAGATTGTCCAGTTGGTTTCCTGAAGACAAAAAGTAAACAGGTTGTCCAATTTTTGTCCCGAAGCAATGTTTTCAACATCCTTGGGGACAGAAAGTGGACAGATTGTCCAATTTTTGTCCCAAGGTAATGTTTTCAACATCCTTGAGGACAAAAGGTGGACAGATTGTCCAGTTGGTTTCCTGAAGACAAAAAGTGAACAGGTCGTCCAATTTTTGTCCCGAGGAAATGTTTTCAACATCCTTGAGGACAAAAGGTGGACAGATTGTCCAGTTGGTTTCCTGAAGACAAAAAGTAAACAGGTTGTCCAATTTTTGTCCCGAGGAAATGTTTTCAACATCCTTGAGGACAAAAGATGGACAGATTGTCCAGTTGGTTTCCTGAAGACAAAAAGTAAACAGGGTCCAATTTTTGTCCCGAAGAAATGTTTTCAACATCCTTGGGGACAGAAAGTGGACAGATTGTCCAATTTTTGTCCCAAGGTAATGTTTTCAACATCCTTGAGGACAAAAGGTGGACAGATTGTCCAGTTGGTTTCCTGAAGACAAAAAGTGAACAGGTCGTCCAATTTTTGTCCCGAGGAAATGTTTTCAACATCCTTGAGGACAAAAAGTGAACAGATTGTCCAATTTTTGTTCCGAGGTAATGTTTTCAACATCCTTGAGGACAAAAGGTGGGCAGATTGTCCAGTCCAGTTGGTTTCCTGGAGACAAAAAGTAAACTGGTTGTCCACTTTTTGTCCTCAAGGATGTTGAAAACATTTCCTCGGGACAAAAATTGGACAACTTGTTTAATTTTTGTCTTCAGGAAACCAACTGGACAATCTGTCCACCTTTTGTCCTCAAGGATGTTGAAAACAAAAAGTAAACAGGTTGTCCAATTTTTGTCCCGAAGAAATGTTTTCAACATCCTTGGAAACAGAAAGTGGACAGATTGTCCAATTTTTGTCCCAAGGTAATGTTTTCAACATCCTTGAGGACAAAAGGTGTACAGATTGTCCAGTTGGTTTCCTGAAGACAAAAAGTAAACAGGTTGTCCAATTTTTGTCCCGAAGAAATGTTTTCAACATCCTTGGGGACAGAAAGTGGACAGATTGTCCAATTTTTGTCCCAAGGTAATGTTTTCAACATCCTTGAGGACAAAAGGTGGAAAGATTGTCCAGTTGGTTTCCTGAAGACAAAAAGTGAACAGGTCGTCCAATTTTTGTCCCGAGGAAATGTTTTCAACATCCTTGAGGACAAAAAGTGAACAGATTGTCCAATTTTCGTCCGAGGTAATGTTTTCAACATCCTTGAGGACAAAAGGTGGGCAGATTGTCCAGTCCAGTTGGTTTCCTGAAGACAAAAAGTAAACAGGTTGTCCAATTTTTGTCCCGAGGAAAGTTTTTCAATATCCTTGAGGACAAAAAGTGGACAGATTGTCCAGTTTGGCCGAGTGGTCAAGTGGTTAGCGTTCGGCTGTCGCTCCACAGACCTGGGTTCGATCCCCGCTCGCCGCGGTATCTGTCTGGCGGACCGCATGAGCTGGTTACAAAGCTCACCCATGCCTATCTCCACCCCTCTACGGACAGTCCTTCTACGGTTGATATATGATTTGTGTGTGATTATGTAATTTTCTCAATAAAGCACACGGCTGAAATAGTTGCCGTAAAAGATTATTATTATATTGTTTCCTGAAGACAAAAAGTAAACAGGTTGTCCAATTTTTGTCCCGAGGAAAGTTTTTCAATATCCTTGAGGACAAAAGGTGGACAGATTGTCCAATTTTTGTCCCGAGGTAATGTTTTCAACATCCTTGAGGACAAAAGATGGACAGATTGTCCAGTTGGTTTCCTGAAGACAAAAAGTAAACATGTTGTCCAATTTTTGTCCCGAAGAAATGTTTTCAACATCCTTGGGGACAGAAAGTGGACAGATTGTCCAATTTTTGTCCCAAGGTAATGTTTTCAACATCCTTGAGGACAAAAGGTGGACAGATTGTCCAGTTGGTTTCCTGAAGACAAAAAGTAAACAGGTTGTCCAATTTTTGTCCCGAAGAAATGTTTTCAACATCCTTGGGGACAGAAAGTGGACAGATTGTCCAATTTTTGTCCCAAGGTAATGTTTTCAACATCCTTGAGGACAAAAGGTGGACAGATTGTCCAGTTGGTTTCCTGAAGACAAAAAGTGAACAGGTCGTCCAATTTTTGTCCCGAAGAAATGTTTTCAACATCCTTGGGGACAGAAAGTGGACAGATTGTCCAATTTTTGTCCCGAGGAAATGTTTTCAACATCCTTGAGGACAGAAAGTGGACAGATTGTCCAGTTTGTTTCTTGAAGACAAAAAGTAAACAGGTTGTCCACTTTTTGTCCCGAGGTAATGTTTTCAACATCCTTGAGGACAAAAGATGGACAGATTGTCCAGTTGGTTTCCTGAAGACAAAAAGTAAACAGGTTGTCCACTTTTTGTCCCGAGGTAATGTTTTCAACATCCTTGAGGACAAAAGATGGACAGATTGTCCAGTTGGTTTCCTGAAGACAAAAAGTAAACAGGTTGTCCAATTTTTGTCCCGAAGAAATGTTTTCAACATCCTTGGGGACAGAAAGTGGACAGATTGTCCAATTTTTGTCCCAAGGTAATGTTTTCAACATCCTTGAGGACAAAAGGTGGACAGATTGTCCAGTTGGTTTCCTGAAGACAAAAAGTAAACAGGTTGTCCACTTTTTGTCCTCAAGGATGTTGAAAACATTTCCTCGGGACAAAAATTGGACAACTTGTTTAATTTTTGTCTTCAGGAAACCAACTGGACAATCTGTCCACCTTTTGTCCTCAAGGATGTTGAAAACAAAAAGTAAACAGGTTGTCCAATTTTTGTCCCAAGGTAATGTTTTCAACATCCTTGAGGACAAAAGGTGTACAGATTGTCCAGTTGGTTTCCTGAAGACAAAAAGTAAACAGGTTGTCCAATTTTTGTCCCGAAGAAATGTTTTCAACATCCTTGGGACAGAAAGTGGACAGATTGTCCAATTTTTGTCCCAAGGTAATGTTTTCAACATCCTTGAGGACAAAAGGTGGACAGATTGTCCAGTTGGTTTCCTGAAGACAAAAAGTGAACAGGTCGTCCAATTTTTGTCCCGAGGAAATGTTTTCAACATCCTTGAGGACAAAAGGTGGACAGATTGTCCAGTTGGTTTCCTGAAGACAAAAAGTAAACAGGTTGTCCAATTTTTGTCCCGAGGAAATGTTTTCAACATCCTTGAGGACAAAAGATGGACAGATTGTCCAGTTGGTTTCCTGAAGACAAAAAGTAAACAGGGTCCAATTTTTGTCCCGAAGAAATGTTTTCAACATCCTTGGGGACAGAAAGTGGACAGATTGTCCAATTTTGTCCCAAGGTAATGTTTTCAACATCCTTGAGGACAAAAGGTGGACAGATTGTCCAGTTGGTTTCCTGAAGACAAAAAGTGAACAGGTCGTCCAATTTTTGTCCCGAGGAAATGTTTTCAACATCCTTGAGGACAAAAAGTGAACAGATTGTCCAATTTTTGTCCCGAGGTAATGTTTTCAACATCCTTGAGGACAAAAGGTGGGCAGATTGTCCAGTCCAGTTGGTTTCCTGGAGACAAAAAGTAAACTGGTTAACCACTTTTTGTCCTCAAGGATGTTGAAAACATTTCCTCGGGACAAAAATTGGACAACTTGTTTAATTTTTGTCTTCAGGAAACCAACTGGACAATCTGTCCACCTTTTGTCCTCAAGGATGTAGAAACAAAAAGTAAACAGGTTGTCCAATTTTTGTCCCGAAGAAATGTTTTCAACATCCTTGGAAACAGAAAGTGGACAGATTGTCCAATTTTTGTCCCAAGGTAATGTTTTCAACATCCTTGAGGACAAAAGGTGTACAGATTGTCCAGTTGGTTTCCTGAAGACAACAGACAGGTGTACAGATACGAAACCGGATGCTCGATTCCTTCGCTCACACCTTGCACAATCAGTTCGGCTCAACAACGCTCTGGTCTGTTTATTCTTAACTCTAATGATTAGTTCTCCAGATGAAATACCAAGAGGGCACATAAGTTTCACATCGTGTTCACTGATATTTCTACAGTATACATTTCAAAAACGTGCGAACGCTCGTAAATTGACGTCATTTCATCGTCACTGGTCATTGCTTGCAGGAAGAGCAGGACGTACATGTCCGGGCTTGGGGATGTCCACCCTTCCACTTGGAACGGACAGGGCGGACACAGATAACTACCATGAGACTGAGGATATTTCGGTCAGATGTTTTTTAATTATTCAGTGTGTTTTTTTTCTCTCTGAGACGCTGGTTCGAGCTTCTTAGAATCTCGAATGGATGACTCAGACGCTCGTCCCAGTGTCTCATCCCGAACTCTGAGACGCTGGTTCGAGCTTCTCAGAATCTCGATTGGGTTTCTCAGACGCTCGTCCCAGTGTCTCATCTCAAACTCTGAGACGCTGGATCAAGGTTCTCAGAATCTCGATAGGGTTTCTCAGACGCTCGTCCCAGTGTCTCATCCCAAACTCTGAGACACTGGTTCGAGCTTCTCAGGATCTCGAGTGGGTTTCTCAGACGCTCGTCCCAGTGTCTCATCCCGAACTCTGAGACGCTGGATCAAGCTTCTCAGAATCTCGATAGGGTTTCTCAGACGCTCGTCCCAGTGTCTCATCCCAAACTCTGAGACACTGGTTCGAGCTTCTCAGGATCTCGAGTGGGTTTCTCAGACGCTCGTCCCAGTGTCTCATCCCGAACTCTGAGACGCTGGATCAAGCTTCTCAGAATCTCGATAGGGTTTCTCAGACGCTCGTCCCAGTGTCTCATCTCAAACTCTGAGACGCTGGATCAAGCTTCTCAGAATCTCGATAGGGTTTCTCAGACGCTCGTCCCAGTGTCTCATCTCAAACTCTGAGACGCTGGTTCGAGCTTCCCAGAATCTCAATTGGGTTTCTCAGACGCTCGTTCCAGTGTCTCATCCCAAACTCTGAGACGCTGGTTCAAGCTTCCCAGAGTCTCGAACGGGTTTCTCAGACGCTCGTCCCAGTGTCTCATCCCAAACTCTGAGACGCTAATTCAGGCTTCTCAGAGTCTCGAATGGGTGACTAAACATCTATTTAAATTTGGACCATTACAGTTGTTTGCTCTTACGCTACTCATGGAAGTGTCAACCGCAACGGCCAGGGAGCTATATCATGAGATCATGCAAACATTCAAGAAAGGATTTGGGGCTCAGTTGACCGAGGAACGATTTGTGGGACTTCTGTATCACTTGATGGTATCACGAAGTCCATATGTTGTTCACTCTTTTAGTCCCCGAGTAGTTCAATTGAAGCTTGGCCTCATTATATATTGAGTTGAAACCTGATGCCTATTCCATTTTAGGTGCACAATAGCGTGATATTTGGTGGCAACCTCTTCTATGAACAAGATGATGACAAAGACCACAAGTTCAATTTGGATGTGAAAGTGCAGATCACCGGTCTTGGTCGACTTTCAGTTAATTTGCATGTGAACGTCACAGAAGCGTACCTTCTAGCAGTGGCAGCCGCGTTGGGTTGTTTCAGTCTAGTGTCCGCCGGACTGGCGATGTTCCTGTCGGATGGTATTCGAGGTATTTATATATTTGTCATTGATCAATCATATAATGAAACTTTCGCAGCGCATTAATGATATTATATGCGCATGCGCATGACTGTCATGTTTTTCAGGAAAAACTTGGACGGCGATAGTTAAATACGCTTGCAGTTTGTAGTATGTAGTCTTGCTTGCAGGCTACTTATCGATGAGCAATTTTTTTCACATCAACTAGCGCAACTCTCAGATGCTTGACTCAAAGTCTGAGACAATCATAATTAGCACTCTCAGATGTTGATTCGAGCGTCTCAGAAGCGTGAAACAGGCTCTCAGATGCTCGACTCAGAATCTCAGTCTGCTGGGCAGTTACTGTTCAGATGCTGAGTCGAGAGTCTCAGTCACTCACAACAAACTCTCAGATGGTTGAATCAGAGTCAGATACACTCTCATAAATCGCACTCTCACATGCCGATTCGAGCGTCTCAGACCCTTGAAACAGGGTGTCAGATGCTGGTTATTGACACCTTAAGGAAAATAAATGTACACAGCGAAATTCAGAGTTTAAATCAATGTGTTTTATTCAGTTGGGCAAGTTCGCTATGGTGAAAACACAGCGAAGAATAATCAACGGGAAAAGATCGAAGTTCGTGGGGAGTCTTTCTGAAGCATGCGGTTCTCTTGATGCAATATATCGAGACGAAACCAGACAAGCGGGTCATATTCTGTCACGATCGATTCCTGCTGAGAACTGCTCTCCAGCGAGCAATGAAACTTCAGTAAGTCTACATTCCAGTTGTGAATGCATTTTCTGTCAATATCATTTCTAGGAACTTATATGAACATATCTCACTGATATTATCTCATGTATTCCTTCTTCTGACAAATCATTCACGAGGGACATACATATCACCGTTTTGGAAATATTCATTGTATTAAAAAGCCAATAGGATATTATTGTGATTTTTGTTGCTTGTTGCGCTAATATTTTGTTAGTTACTAGTTTAAAAACAGCTTCAACTATGTTTTGTGTTCTAGTCACGAATTTCGAAGAAGTTTCGATGATGTCTTCCCTGATCTCCTGAGCTACTCGCCAAAAACGTGTACACGGAAGGCGGTCGAACTGGCTATGCTCGTGGGTTCACCTCGAAGGATTGCCATGTTTCCACGGTGAGAGGAGTGGAGGCCACGATTTCATGAAAAATCCCCAGTGTCTCATCTCAAACTCTGAGACGCTGGTTCAAGCTTCTCAGAATCCCGAATGGGTTTCTCACACGCTCGTCCCAGTGTCTCATCTCAAACTCTGAGACGCTGGTTCGAGCTTCTCAGAATCCCGAATGGATTTCTCACACGCTCGTCCCAGTATCTCATCTCAAACTCTGAGACGCTGGTTCGAGCTTCTCAGAATCTCGAATGGGTTTCTCAGACGCTCGTCCCAGTGTCTCATCCCAAACTCTGAGACGCTGGATCAAGTCTCTCAGAATATCGATAGGGTTTCTCAGACGCTCGTCCCAGTGTCTCATCTCAAACTCTGAGACGCTGGTTCGAGCTTCTCAGAATCTCGAATGGGTGACTCAGACGCTCGTCCCAGTGTCTCATCTCAAACTCTGAGACGCTGGTTCGAGCTTCTCAGAATCTCGAATGGATGACTCAGACGCTCGTCCCAGTATCTCATCTCAAACTCTGAGACGTTGGTTCGAGCTTCTCAGAATCTCGAATGGGTTTCTCAGACGCTCGTCCCAGTATCTCATCTCAAACTCTGAGACGCTGGTTCGAGCTTCTCAGAATCTCGAATGGGTTTCTCAGACGCTCGTCCCAGTGTCTCATCCCGAACTCTGAGACGCTGGTTCGAGCTTCTCAGAATCTCGAATGGGTGACTCAGACGCTCGTCCCAGTGTCTCATCTCAAACTCTGAGACGCTGGTTCGAGCTTCTCAGAATCCCGAATGGATTTCTCACACGCTCGTCCCAGAATCTCATCTCAAACTCTGAGACGCTGGTTCGAGCTTCTCAGAATCTCGAATGGGTTTCTCAGACGCTCGTCCCAGTGTCTCATCCCAAACTCTGCGACGCTGGATCAAGCTTCTCAGAATATCGATAGGGTTTCTCAGACGCTCGTCCAGTGTCTCATCTCAAACTCTGAGACGCTGGTTCGAGCTTCTCAGAATCCCGAATGGATTTCTCACACGCTCGTCCCAGTATCTCATTTCAAACTCTGAGACGCTGGATCAAGTCTCTCAGAATATCGATAGGGTTTCTCAGACGCTCGTCCCAGTGTCTCATCTCAAACTCTGAGACGCTGGTTCGAGCTTCTCAGAATCTCGAATGGGTGACTCAGACGCTCGTCCCAGTGTCTCATCTCAAACTCTGAGACGCTGGTTCGAGCTTCTCAGAATCTCGAATGGATGACTCAGACGCTCGTCCCAGTATCTCATCTCAAACTCTGAGACGTTGGTTCGAGCTTCTCAGAATCTCGAATGGGTTTCTCAGACGCTCGTCCCAGTATCTCATCTCAAACTCTGAGACGCTGGTTCGAGCTTCTCAGAATCTCGAATGGGTTTCTCAGACGCTCGTCCCAGTGTCTCATCCCGAACTCTGAGACGCTGGTTCGAGCTTCTCAGAATCTCGAATGGGTGACTCAGACGCTCGTCCCAGTGTCTCATCTCAAACTCTGAGACGCTGGTTCGAGCTTCTCAGAATCCCGAATGGATTTCTCACACGCTCGTCCCAGAATCTCATCTCAAACTCTGAGACGCTGGTTCGAGCTTCTCAGAATCTCGAATGGGTTTCTCAGACGCTCGTCCCAGTGTCTCATCCCAAACTCTGCGACGCTGGATCAAGCTTCTCAGAATATCGATAGGGTTTCTCAGACGCTCGTCCCAGTGTCTCATCTCAAACTCTGAGACGCTGGTTCGAGCTTCTCAGAATCCCGAATGGATTTCTCACACGCTCGTCCCAGTATCTCATTTCAAACTCTGAGACGCTGGTTCGAGCTTCTCAGAATCCCGAATGGATTTCTCACACGCTCGTCCAGTATCTCATCTCAAACTCTGAGACGCTGGTTCGAGCTTCTCAGAATCTCGAATGGTTTCTCAGACGCTCGTCCCAGTGTCTCATCCCGAACTCTGAGACGCTGGTTCGAGCTTCTCAGAATCTCGAATGGATGACTCAGACGCTCGTCTCAGTGTCTCATCTCAAACTCTGAGACGCTGGTTCGAGCTTCTCAGAAAAGCGAATGGGCTTCTCAGCCGCTCATTTCCATGTCACTCATTGAGTTTCTGATAGTTACAGGGACTCCACAACTGGTGTAACTCTAGAAGGTGTTCTGGTGAAATCCGGACAGAGGCCCGAGTCGGTCGAGTCGGCCGTAGCTGTCTTCCATGAGGCTGAATACTCCACAACATCGCGAGTATTTCACCTGAAAGTAAGTACCATTCTCAGTACTTGGTGTTTACTAACTAGATATCATGTTTTTAAAGTTGATTGCAAATAATTGTTTAGACTTGCTAGGTTAGTTGTTCTAGTTGTGAACATTTGCAGGCCAAGGAACTCTCCTTCATCCATCCTGAAACGGCTGCACTCGGGTTGGCAGTCGAGTTTTGCCTATCTAGAAGATTGCAGCATTGCCAAGGACCTGTTCGTCTGATGAAAGATGTAAGTCTTGAATCGTTTGCAGGCGTCGGCGGCCTTTATCAGAGATACCCACACCATATTTTGGGAATGTCGATCCAGCGCCTCAGAATCCGGACTGAGTTACTCAGACACTGGATCTAGTTCCTGAGACACTCATGTTGGGCTCTGAGACTTTCACATCAGCGTATCAGGGTTTGGTCCACGAAATCAACGACTGAGTCCCAGAATTATGTACATTAAATTGAATGCACCCAATGCACGTTTACAGAACGTTGATACCCATATCGATCTGAACGTGAACACATTGTTGGTTGGGAAGCGACTGGCTTCATTGGTATTGCTCATTCTGAGCAATGAAAATGGGCAACAAATCCAAAGTCAGCAGGTATTTCGAATTCGAAACATTTTTTCTCAAGTCGGATGGTTGCGTTATAATTTCATTCCTGTACAAACATGAATGTAGAAATCAATTCCATCAATAAATCCCTGGTTTAGCTCGCCTTGTTTTGAAATATGCGTCCAGTAACCGGGCGAACATACCCTCTCTTCAGTACGTACGAAATTGTATGAAGACGGGTCAATTATGGCGAAGTGTACATTTTTGTTAGTATCACGCAATAATACTCCTTCTGGGTCTGTCTTTGTTCGAATAACCGAGATTCGAACCCGTATCAAGGATGCTATTTTATTGTTACGCACATACTCAAATTATGTACTTCGGGAGACTTAAAAAAGGTCGAATTAGTTAAAGCATAATTGTTTGCGCATTGAAATATTTCATTTGCAGAGACTTTTCCAACTGTTGGATATGTTCAGTTGTCCCGGTGTGCAAGGTTCATACCCGAATATCGTAACAGGTATATTAAATTAATATTGAATCATTCTTGTCATTTGCTTGTCATGTACTTGCAATAGTTTATGTAATTGTAATGGACTTTCTTTCGAAATAATTCATCGTACCAGTTTTAAATTTCTGAGAGCTCCGTTCGTTTGACGGGTCGTGCAGGACTCAAATATGAAATTAGTTCCACTTTAAATGTTCAGATGGTACGAACAAAGTTTGCTACGAATGCAACGAGTTCGGACACTCTGGTTTCGATAAGACTGGAAAACGTACATGCCTGAAATCCCGGGAAGCGGCAGCAGCAATTCAGCTCCATTTCGCTAACTTGATGACCTACGCACCGCAGGTTCGTTGTATCTACATTTTGGTAAACCTCATTAATTTATACCTCGATGAGAATTGTTTTCGACAAAATTTGGTTCACATACTTATTCCAATATCTCATATACTTGAGTAGCTATTAGCCATGGCCAGATGTGTTACCTAGATGCTTGAGTTGAGAGGTATTCAGCCTGCGCTTCTTTCTTATTTTCTATTCAATTGTTTCAGAAGAATGCTTATCTCGAAGGCCGTCGTACTTGTGCTAGTATGCAATTACATGTAGACGCTGCTGAGAGGTCGGGCGTTGCGGCATTCAAGGAATTCTGCAGAGAATGTGATGGGTTGGGTCACACCGTACACAATTGCCCGAATGGAGTCAAACACATTTCGAAATGTATTCGTTGCACCAAGTCTCATTCTCAAATCGAGCGAAATGGAGACGAACAGCACTGGGGCGGTAACCCGGACCCTTCCGTACGTTTCAATTTGGGCAACCAGAAGAAGTCATTCAACATTGAAAGTCATTGAATTAAATTTCACTTGAAAGTAAAAGTCATTAAATACAGAAACTGACATTCAAAGATAGTAGCGAAAGCGAACCCTGAGAGTCTAGATCGAGACGCTCAGAGTCTCAAATCAGGCTCTTAGGTGCTTTCACGACGGTCTGAGTTGGTAGAGTAGACCGAACCCTGAGAGTCTAGATCGAGACGCTCAGAGGCCAAAATCAGGCTCTCAGAGTCTCAAACCAGGTTCTCAGATGCTCGACTGACAATCTGAGATAGTAGCGAATTCGAACCCTGAGAGTCTAGATCGAGACGCTCAGAGTCTCAAATCAGGCTCTCAGATGCTTTCACGACGGTCTGAGTTAGTAGAGTACACCGAACCCTGAGAGTCTAGATCGAGACGCTCAGAGGCCAAAATCAGGCTCTCAGAGTCTCAAACCAGGTTCTCAGATGCTCGACTGACAATCTGAGATAGTAGCGAGTTCGAACCCTGAGAGTCTAGATCGAGACGCTCAGAGTCTCAAATCAGGCTCTCGAATGCTTTCACGACAATCTGAGTTAGTAGAGTAGACCGAACCCTGAGAGTCTAGATCGAGACGCTCAGAGGCCAAAATCAGGCTCTCAGAGTCTCAAACTAGGTTCTCAGATGCTTTCACGACGGTCTGAGTTAGTAGCGAAACCGAACCCTGAGAGTCTAGATCGAGACCCTCAGAGTCTTAAATCAGGATCTCAGATGCTCGACTGACATTATGATATAGTAGCGAAAGCGAACCTTAGAGTCGAGACTGAGACGCTCAGAGTCTCAAATCAAGCTCTCAGATGCTCTCACGATAATCTGTGCCACGGTCTGATGCGATACTAGACTAGAATAATCTCTGAAAGAGCTTGATACAATTCATTATGTTGAAAATATTTATTTGTATTTTCAGTACTGTCGGATGCCGTATTATTGTTCTGATTGCAAAATCCGGATCCATCCGGATCGCAACTGTTTCGAGGACAGATACACACTATCTGTTGAACAAGATATGACGTCAGCCGAGTACTGGACAAGATTCATCAAGGGTGATCCGGGAATCAGAAGCAAATTACCCTACGGAGTAGTGGCAGAGGTTCCATCTGTACTGGCAAATAGCAAGATCAGACGACCGCGGCGGCACTAACTCGACTAAGGAGACACAGCACCATTGGGAAATATTTGTTTAGGTCATTGACCAATAAAAATATTATGTATTGGTAATTGCTGCATTGCAGAATAAAAGTTCCCGAGCCTTTACTTCGATTATATATCTGGAACGCAGCACAACAAAAACAAGCCAGAACCTCAGCTTCCATCGTCCAGCGTTCCGCAGATTATTATCTCATAACGTGTATCGAGCAAATGAGAATCTGAATTGAGGCTCTGAGCTTTTTCGGAAATATAGAGTGTATAATTATCATGCTAATCAACGAATTCCCACCTCATATATCAAGCATTCTCTACACCGGTGAAACCACACAATATGAAAATAATTTAAACAACGAACCACCTAAACTAGAAGGCCACTCGGAGTACTTCACTCGTCCGAACTGTTTCCTTTTGTTTCATCGTCTGTTAGGAAACAAGTTCGTAAGAAAGATGGAAACTCAGTTTTTACGGACAATATTATTTCTAATACCTCATATTTGATTTCGTGGTCGCAAATGGTTGTTATCTATGTCGACTCTGGAGTTTGGTTCATGAGAGCAGCATACCTTAGAAATTAATAGGGTGAAAACTGCAAAGTTGCAGATACACTTCACCAAATGTGTTTACACTTTTTGAATGCTCGACTGACAATCTGAGATAGTAGCAAATTCGAACCCTGAGAGTCTAGATCGAGACGCTCAGAGTCTTAAATCAGGCTCTCAGATGCTTTCACGACAATCTGAGTTAGTAGAGTAGACCGAACCCTGAGAGTCTAGATCGAGACGCTCAGAGGCCAAAATCAGGCTCTCAGAGTCTCAAACCAGGTTCTTAGATGCTCGACTGGCAATCTGAGATAGTAGCGAATTCGAACCCTGAGAGTCTAGATCGAGACGCTCAGAGGCCAAAATCAGGCTCTCAGAGTCTCAAACCAGGTTCTCAGATGCTCGACTGACAATCTGAGATAGTAGCGAATTCAAACCCTGAGAGTCTAGATCGAGACGCTCAGAGTCTCAAATCAGGCTCTCAGATGCTTTCACGACGGTCTGAGTTGGTAGAGTAGACCGAACCCTGAGAGTCTAGATCGAGACGCTCAGAGGCCAAAATCAGGCTCTCAGAGTCTCAAACTAGGTTCTCAGATGCTCGACTGACAATCTGAGATAGTAGCGAATTCGAACCCTGAGAGTCTAGATCGATACTCTCAGAGTCTCAAATCAGGCTCTCAGATGCTTTCACGACGGTCTGAGTTGGTAGAGTAGACCGAACCCTGAGAGTCTAGATCGAGACGCTCAGAGGCCAAAAACAGGCTCTCAGAGTCTCAAACCAGGTTCTCAGATGCTCGACTGACAATCTGAGATAATAGCGAGTTCGAACCCTGAGAGTCTAGATCGAGACGCTCAGAGTCTCAAACCAGGTTCTCAGATGCTCGACTGACAATCTGAGATAATAGCGAGTTCGAACCCTGAGAGTCTAGATCGAGACGCTCAGAGGCCAAAATCAGGCTCTCAGAGTCTCAAACTAGGTTCTCAGATGCTTTCACGACGGTCTGAGTTAGTAGAGTAGACCGAACCCTGAGAGTCTAGATCGAGACGCTCAGAGGCCAAAATCAGGCTCTCAGAGTCTCAAACTAGGTTCTCAGATGCTTTCACGACGGTCTGAGTTAGTAGAGTAGACCGAACCCTGAGAGTCTAGATCGAGACTCTCAGAGTCTCAAATCACGTTCTCAGATGCTTTCACGACGGTCTGAGTTGGTAGAGTAGACCGAACCCTGAGAGTCTAGATCGAGACGCTCAGAGGCCAAAATCAGGCTCTCAGAGTCTCAAACCAGGTTCTCAGATGCTCGACTGACAATCTGAGATAGTAGCGAATTCGAACCCTGAGAGTCTAGATCGAGACGCTCAGAGTCTCAAATCAGGCTCTCAGATGCTTTCACGACGGTCTGAGTTAGTAGAGTACACCGAACCCTGAGAGTCTAGATCGAGACGCTCAGAGGCCAAAATCAGGCTCTCAGAGTCTCAAACCAGGTTCTCAGATGCTCGACTGACAATCTGAGATAGTAGCGAGTTCGAACCCTGAGAGTCTAGATCGAGACGCTCAGAGTCTCAAATCAGGCTCTCGAATGCTTTCACGACAATCTGAGTTAGTAGAGTAGACCGAACCCTGAGAGTCTAGATCGAGACGCTCAGAGGCCAAAATCAGGCTCTCAGAGTCTCAAACTAGGTTCTCAGATGCTTTCACGACGGTCTGAGTTAGTAGAGTAGACCGAACCCTGAGAGTCTAGATCGAGACGCTCAGAGGCCAAAATCAGGCTCTCAGAGTCTCAAATCACGTTCTCAGATGCTTTCACGACGGTCTGAGTTGGTAGCGAATTCGAACCCTGAGAGTCTGGATCGAGACTCTCAGAGTCTCAAACCAGGTTCTCAGATGCTTTCACGACGGTCTGAGTTGGTAGAGTAGACCGAACCCTGAGAGTCTAGATCGAGACGCTCAGAGGCCAAAATCAGGCTCTCAGAGTCTCAAACCAGGTTCTCAGATGCTCGACTGACAATCTGAGATAGTAGCGAATTCGAACCCTGAGAGTCTGAATCGAGACGCTCAGAGTCTCAAATCAGGCTCTCAGATGCTTTCACGACGGTCTGAGTTAGTAGAGTACACCGAACCCTGAGAGTCTAGATCGAGACGCTCAGAGGCCAAAATCAGGCTCTCAGAGTCTCAAACCAGGTTCTTAGATGCTCGACTGGCAATCTGAGATAGTAGCGAATTCGAACCCTGAGAGTCTAGATCGAGACGCTCAGAGGCCAAAATCAGGCTCTCAGAGTCTCAAAACAGGTTCTCAGATGCTCGACTGGCAATCTGAGATAGTAGCGAATTCCAACCCTGAGAGTCTAGATCGAGACGCTCAGAGGCCAAAATCAGGCTCTCAGAGTCTCAAACCAGGTTCTCAGATGCTCGACTGACAATCTGAGATAGTAGCGAATTCAAACCCTGAGAGTCTAGATCGAGACGCTCAGAGTCTCAAATCAGGCTCTCAGATGCTTTCACGACGGTCTGAGTTGGTAGAGTAGACCGAACCCTGAGAGTCTAGATCGAGACGCTCAGAGGCCAAAATCAGGCTCTCAGAGTCTCAAACTAGGTTCTCAGATGCTCGACTGACAATCTGAGATAGTAGCGAATTCGAACCCTGAGAGTCTAGATCGATACTCTCAGAGTCTCAAATCAGGCTCTCAGATGCTTTCACGACGGTCTGAGTTGGTAGAGTAGACCGAACCCTGAGAGTCTAGATCGAGACGCTCAGAGGCCAAAAACAGGCTCTCAGAGTCTCAAACCAGGTTCTCAGATGCTCGACTGACAATCTGAGATAGTAGCGAATTCGAACCCTGAGAGTCTAGATCGAGACGCTCAGAGTCTCAAATCAGGTTCTCAGATGCTCGACTGACAATCTGAGATAGTAGCAAATTCGAACCCTGAGAGTCTAGATCGATACTCTCAGAGTCTCAAACCAGGTTCTCAGATGCTCGACTGACAATCTGAGATAGTAGCAAATTCGAACCCTGAGAGTCTAGATCGATACTCTCAGAGGCCAAAATCAGGCTCTCAGATGCTTTCACGACGGTCTGAGTTAGTAGAGTAGACCGAACCCTGAGAGTCTAGATCGAGACGCTCAGAGGCCAAAATCAGGCTCTCAGAGTCTCAAACCAGGTTCTCAGATGCTCGACTGACAATCTGAGATAGTAGCGAATTCGAACCCTGAGAGTCTAGATCGAGACTCTCAGAGTCTCAAATCAGGCTCTCAGATGCTTTCACGACAATCTGAGTTAGTAGAGTAGACCGAACCCAGAGAGTCTAGATCGAGACGCTCAGAGGCCAAAATCAGGCTCTCAGAGTCTCAAACCAGGTTCTCAGATGCTCGACTGACAATCTGAGATAGTAGCAAATTCGAACCCTGAGAGTCTAGATCGAGACTCTCAGAGTCTCAAACTAGGTTCTCAGATGCTCGACTGACAATCTGAGACAGTAGCGAATTCGAACCCTGAGAGTCTAGATCGAGACGCTCAGAGTCTCAAATCAGGCTCTCAGATGCTTTCACGACGGTCTGAATTAGTAGAGTACACCGAACCCTGAGAGTCTAGATCGAGACGCTCAGAGGCCAAAATCAGGCTCTCAGAGTCTCAAACCAGGTTCTCAGATGCTCGACTGACAATCTGAGATAGTAGCGAATTCGAACCCTGAGAGTCTAGATCGAGACTCTCAGAGTCTCAAACCCGGTTCTCAGATGCTTTTAAGACAATCTGAGTTACGAACCCTGAGAGTCTAGATCGAGACGCTTAGAGTCTCAATCTCGACTCCAAGTGTTTGGTTTCGCTACTATCTCAGAATGTCAGTCGAGCATCTGAGAACCTGGTTTGAGACTCTGAGAGCCTGATTTTGGCCTCTGAGCGTCTCGATCTAGACTCTCAGGGTTCGGTCTACTCTACTAACTCAGACCGTCTTGAAAGCATCTGAGAGCCTGATTTGAGACCCTGAGCGTCTCAATCTCGACTCCAAGTGTTTGGTTTCGCTACTATCTCAGAATGTCAGTCGAGCATCTGAGAACCTGGTTTGAGACTCTGAGAGTCTCGATCTAGACTCTCAGGGTTCGAATTTGCTACTATCTCAGATTGTCAGTCGAGCATCTGAGAACCTGGTTTGAAGTCTCAAATCACGTTCTCAGATGCTTTCACGACGGTCTGAGTTGGTAGCGAATTCGAACCCTGAGAGTCTGGATCGAGACTCTCAGAGTCTCAAATCAGGCTCTCAGATGCTCGACTGACAATCTGAGATAGTAGCAAATTCAAACCCTGAGAGTCTAGATCGAGACTGAGAAATTCAAACCGTGAGAGTCTGGATCGAGACGCTCAGAGTCTCAAATCAGGCTCTCAGATGCTCGACTGACAATCTGAGATAGTAGCAAATTCAAACCCTGAGAGTCTAGATCGAGACTCTCAGAGTCTCAAATCAGGCTCTCAGAGTCTCAAACCAGGTTCTCAGATGCTCGACTGACAATCTGAGATAGTAGCGAATTCGAACCCTGAGAGTCTAGATCGAGACTCTCAGAGTCTCAAATCAGGCTCTCAGATGCTTTCACGACAATCTGAGTTAGTAGAATGGACCGAACCCTGAGAGTCTAGATCGAGACGCTCAGAGGCCGAAATCAGGCTCTCAGAGTCTCAAACCAGGTTCTCAGATGCTCGACTGACAATCTGAGATAGTAGCAAATTCGAACCCTGAGAGTCTAGATCGAAACTCTCAGAGTCTCAAACCAGGTTCTCAGATGCTCGACTGACATTCTGAGATAGTAGCGAAACCAAACACTTTGAGTCGAGGTTGAGACGCTCAGGGTCTCAAATCAGGCTCTCAGATGCTTTCACGACGGTCTGAGTTGGTAGAGTAGACCGAACCCTGAGAGTCAAGATCGAGACGCTCAGAGTCTCAAATCAGGCTCTCAGATGCTTTTAAGACAATCTGAGTTACGAACCCTGAGAGTCTCGATCGAGAGCTTAGAGTCTCAAATCAGGCTCTCAGATGCTTTTTAAGACAATCCGTCTCAGAGTTTGGCGTATGAGATCACCGACAAAGTATCTGAGAGACTAGAACGAGCGTCTGAGAAACCCATTTCAACCTCTGAGACCCTTTTGCGAGCGTCTCAGAGTTTGGCGTATGAGATCACCGACAAAGTATCTGAGAGACTAGAACGAGCGTCTGAGAAACCCATTCCAATCTCTGAGAACCTCTTGCGAGCGTCTCAGAGTTTGGCGTATGAGATCACCGACAAAGTATCTGAGAGACTAGAACGAGCGTCTGAGAAACCCATTCCAATCTCTGAGAACCTCTTGCGAGCGTCTCAGAGTTTGGCGTATGAGATCACCGACAAAGTATCTGAGAGACTAGAACGAGCGTCTGAGAAACCCATTCCAATCTCTGAGAACCTCTTGCGAGCGTCTCAGAGTTTGGCGTATGAGATCACCGACAAAGTATCTGAGAGACTAGAACGAGCGTCTGAGAAACCCATTCCAATCTCTGAGAACCTCTTGCGAGCGTCTCAGAGTTTGGCGTATGAGATCACCGACAAAGTATCTGAGAGACTAGAACGAGCGTCTGAGAAACCCATTCCAATCTCTGAGACCCTTTTGCGAGCGTCTCAGAGTTTGGCGTATGAGATCACCGACAAAGTATCTGAGAGACTAGAACGAGCGTCTGAGAAACCCATTCCAATCTCTGAGAACCTCTTGCGAGCGTCTCAGAGTTTGGCGTATGAGATCACCGACAAAGTATCTGAGAGACTAGAACGAGCGTCTGAGAAACCCATTCCAATCTCTGAGAACCTCTTGCGAGCGTCTCAGAGTTTGGCGTATGAGATCACCGACAAAGTATCTGAGAGACTAGAACGAGCGTCTGAGAAACCCATTCCAATCTCTGAGAACCTCTTGCGAGCGTCTCAGAGTTTGGCGTATGAGATCACCGACAAAGTATCTGAGAGACTAGAACGAGCGTCTGAGAAACCCATTCCAATCTCTGAGAACCTCTTGCGAGCGTCTCAGAGTTTGGCGTATGAGATCACCGACAAAGTATCTGAGAGACTAGAACGAGCGTCTGAGAAACCCATTTCAACCTCTGAGACCCTTTTGCGAGCGTCTCAGAGTTTGGCGTATGAGATCACCGACAAAGTATCTGAGAGACTAGAACGAGCGTCTGAGAAACCCATTTCAACCTCTGAGACCCTTTTGCGAGCGTCTCAGAGTTTGGCGTATGAGATCACCGACAAAGTATCTGAGAGACTAGAACGAGCGTCTGAGAAACCCATTCCAATCTCTGAGACCCTCTTGCGAGCGTCTCAGAGTTTGGCGTATGAGATCACCGACAAAGTATCTGAGAGACTAGAACGAGCGTCTGAGAAACCCATTTCAACCTCTGAGACCCTTTTGCGAGCGTCTCAGAGTTTGGCGTATGAGATCACCGACAAAGTATCTGAGAGACTAGAACGAGCGTCTGAGAAACCCAGTCCAATCTCTGAGAACCTCTTGCGAGCGTCTCAGAGTTTGGCGTATGAGATCACCGACAAAGTATCTGAGAGACTAGAACGAGCGTCTGAGAAACCCATTTCAACCTCTGAGAACCTCTTGCGAGCGTCTCAGATTCTCAAATGGGTGACTTAGACGATCGTTCCAGTGTCTCAGATACTTTCAGATACTTCGTCGGTGACTTGTGCCAAAGTCTGAGTCGCTGGTTGGAGCTTTTCAGAGCTTCGATTGAATTTCTCAGATGGTATTAGTTTTGCAGCAGTGCTCCCAAAATAAATGTTTCGAATAAATCTATAAGATTTCATTATGCATCCAATGTGCACATTAAACTACACACTTCAAACTGTCGGAACGTATTCCAAGTTTTCCTCACCGTTGAGAGCAATTCAGATTCTAGATGAAGCGTCTGAGAAATGATATCGATAGTTTGAGACACTGTACATAATATCTGATATTTGGTTCCTAAGAGTATCTACTCGGCATCTAAGTCTGTTCTGAGTATCTGACACAGTTAATTCAGCATCGGATAATTGGGTTTTAAGAATACGTCAGATGTTGTTTCGAACCTCTGAGTCTTAATGAGAGCTCTCAGACACTCAACACGGCATCTGAGAGTCTGCTGAGGTTGTCTGAGACACTTAACTCATAATACGCTAGTTTGGTTCTGTAGGGTGAATGTGGACAGCATGTATCTTGGTATTATTGACTGAAAGCACAACTCAGGAGAAAGATTTTTTTATAAAAAAACAAGATAAACATTAATCCGTGCATTAACAGGTTATAACAAATAAAAAAACAATGTTGCAAAGCTTAGGTATCGATCGGGAACACCGTATCGATGTCACAGACACAGTAGATGTTCAGGGCCGCCAGAATACGGTGGAACATCGGGTGAGTCCAGAATTTCTGACTCATCTCGAAGAGATCGTCATAGAAATCGGGCTGCGCGTGAGCTGCCTTGACTCTTGGGGAACCGTAGTGGTACATGGTCCTCGGGCCGAAGCTATCCAAGATCACTTGCAGGTCGTGATCGGAACGCTTCCAGGGAACGACCATCAGAGCCTTGAATGAGTATGTTATACTTCCGGCGGTCACAAACAGATTTATTAAACGTGCATTCAGTCTTATAAGAACACTGGGAACATTGACTTTTTACCCCCCACCTTTCTGAATTTGTATTGCGTTTGGGGAATTGTAGTTTGACCCCCCCCCCACCGGGGGGTTATAATTCAATTCATAACCTGCAATACAAACGTTTGAGGGTGGGGGTAAAAAGTAAACATTTCCGGTATTGAAGTGCAGCCCCCCACTCGTTGAAGTTTGAATCCCCACCATTGAAGTTCTACCCCCCGCCGACCCAAGTGGGGGGGGGGGGGGTAAATAGTGAATGTCGAAGTTGAATTTTGACCGCCCCCTCTCCTAGATTTTCAAGTTTTAGCTTGGTTGGGTGTTTTAGCTTGGCTTGAAGTGCTACGGGGGAGACTCAACTAAAGTGGGGGGCGATACTTCAATTTTCCCAGTACACTATACAACGACCGGCATTTATTGATTATCTGCGTCTAAACTTGATCATTTGAAAAAAAGAGTCGCTCGCCAGGGCATATATGTAAGTGAGATACGTGAGTTACATAACATGCACCTACTTCCCCGTAACTTAGTTAGTGACAAACCTCGACCAGAGTATTATCCACATCTCTGCGACTCTTCCAATCGGTGGCCAATTCAAAGATGATTCCATCCTTGAGCTTGCGACAGAGTTTGAACACCGCCTTGTTCATTTCCACTGAAGTCCAGGGTTCACCATCTGAAACAAATATCAATACATGAGAAACTCAACTCAGTTTCTAAGAACTCATTAGGTACATGAGAGTATCTCAGATGCTGAAACGAAATTCTGAGAGTCTAGAACCAAGCTCTCAGAGTCTCCTAATGTTTGGTCCATAATACCAACTGAGATGCTGTATCGAGCTTCTGAGAATGTGATTAGACGGACTGGGATACTCTAATCATTATCCTATATGTCACTTCATGAGAGTATCTCAAACTCTAAATCGAGTATCTGAGAACTTGATATGAGTATCTAACTCTGAGATGCTTGGGTTAATGTTCCACATATTCGAAAAGTAAGCCTCAGTGATGCGAAACAAATCACACCTTCTCGGTGTACTTAAGTCCGAGCCAGAAAAAAACTAGAGAAGGGAAACATGTACTTTTATGAAAAATATGACCTACCCGATTTGGGAATACCTTTAAGGTACTCTACCATATCGGACATGTCGAACGACTGGTAGTACTTCGGGTTGAACTTGCAAGAGATGACTCGGAATCCCTGTAACAAAAAACTCAAAACACTAAGTTGTGAGCATATGCTATTTGGTGAACGAGTAGAATACCGAGGAGAGAATGAACCACAGAACCACAGCAACTATAAAACCTAGCCAACTCAGCAACTATAAAACCTCTCCAGAAAAGTGATAAAACTCCCCAACCGCACTTGGGTTTGAGTTTATATTCAAACTAATACTCGAAATAATTGAATCAACTCACTTCCTGCACCGATTCGATCGGGACACAATGCTCGGGATTCTGAAAAGATGCGACTATGAGTAGGTCGTAATAAAGAGAGTGGCAAAATCATAAGTACAAAAAACTTGTGTCTGATCGAGTAAACCTCTAATAAAAGAAAAAATTTCGTTAAGGGGGAGGGAGGCAGAATGGAATGTCAATTTAAGCGAAAGATCTGAGTCAAACCCAAGTGTTACCTTTGCAAATAATCTAGTTGCTTTACCACTTTTTAAATAGTTTTTATAATTCATTTCAAATTCACATAGGCGGGTGGAAAATTGCCTCAATTACATGCACGAGTGATCAAGGCGCCGATACTAATGATTGATCCGGAAAAAGCGCTCTCTGCGAAAACTTTACCTTTTTCCAGCCGGTTTTCAACAAACCAGCGCTCAGATGTCCGGTGGCGATCCGCGCGAGAATCTAAAATAAATATTTCAAACTTGACCAGGTGAAAGTGATGACTACTCAAATTCAATTTCGTGATTTGAGTTCTCAGAAACCATGCTTAAACACTCATCTAAAAATCTTCCATTCGTAAGTTCCAAACATGTGTAATAAGCTACAGACAAAAGGCTTAATGGAATATGTTCATTAACGATTGTAAAATAACTACAGTATTTCAACAGCTCTGCATTAGAATTGATTGTTTCTCTCTCGAATGTAATATTTTCAGTTATCGGGAACATAAAATAATTAATACCCGATTGTCCTCAAAAGACGCTCCCTCCATGTTGAGAATCTCATCGAGAAGTGGATCTCCTTCTCCATCGGCTCCTCCCTCTCCTTCTTCTTCTTCAACTCCTCCTTCTTCATCTCCTCCTTCTTCATCTCCTCCTTCTTCATCTCCTTCGTCTCCAACTTCTTGTCCTCCATCTAGGGTTGTTAATCAATTTCAAAAAGCAAGTCAATTCCAATAACAATTCTTTTCGGATTTTCAGAAACCACTCAATTCCAATTCTTTTTAGATTTCAAAAACCAGTCAATTCCAATTCAAAATCATTTTTCCGATTCCATGGCAGTTTTTTTTTTCAAAAAACGGAGCGAAACACACAAAAACTGTTAGTTTCTGTTGAAGTGAACTTGATACATCAAAAACAATAGTAAATTAGTGAAAATTAAACCTGTATAAATTCCGAGAGAAAATCAAGTCAATTCCAATTCCAGTTGTTATGACATACGAAAGAATCGGAATTGCAATTCCAGATATATTTTGACATAGAAAAGAATTGGAATTGCAATCCAAAATTATTTGACATTCAAAAGAATTGGAATTGCAATTGCAATTCTTTTTCACACACAAAAAGAGCTGGAATTGCAATTCTTTTGGAAGATTATCTCAATTCTTTCAATTCCAACTCCAATTCTAACAACCCTACCTCCTCCATCTTCTTCTTCATCTTCTCCTTCATCTTCTTCTTCTCCACCTTCTTCTTCTTCTCCACCTTCTCCTTCTTCTCCTCCATCTTCGTCTCCATCGTCTCCACCGTCACCACCTTCGGCATCTTGCAATGCTGCATCAGGGTCCTAAAAGTGATACCATGTTTGAATTAAAACAAGCGAGAAACATGATATCGAAATGGGAATATCCAAAGAGCATGCACTAGAGTTGTTAATCAATTCTAAAAAGCAAGTCAATTCCAATTCTTTTTAAATTCTCAAAAACTACTCAATTCCAATCCCAATTCTTTTTCAATTCTCGAAAACCACTCAATTCCAATTCCAATTCTTTTTCAATTCGCAAAACAACTCAATTCCAATTCTTTTAGATTTTGAAAAACTGCTCAATTCCAATTCCAGTTCCAAGTCCAGTTTTTCTGATACGAAAGAAAGAATTTTTTTGTTCTGATATACGGAAGAATCAATTCTACCAATTCCAATTCTTACAACCCTAGCATGCACAGAGCAGTTAATCTTTAAAAGATTTGAAAAGCCAAAAACATCTTACCACTAAGGCCATATGATTACTCATTTCTCAACTCACGAGATCTCTCATCGCTGCAATGTACTCCGCAAGGAGATCATTCGGCATCATTGCGGCCAGTTCCTCATTGCTCTTGTCCATTAACCAGACATTTCTTCTGACGCGAGGAAACTGAAATCAGAGAAGCTATAATGATGCTGTTTTATCCTACTAATTGTTGGAGATATTTCTTCTGAAGTTCAATATTATCGAGTGCGCTACTTGAGAAATGTAACATGAAAATAATCATTCATAACATCATAAATTATGAGTTGAACTAAAAGTTCCACCTTCCGAAGCTTGTGTTTGCTCAAAGCTCCTCCCACCGTAACGTTGGTTATCTCATAAACAACCCCGTTGGTTCGAACTTCTCAGAATCCCGAGTGGGTTTCTCAGACGCTCGTCCCAGTGTCCCATCCCAAACTCTGAAACGCTGGTTCGAGCTTCTGAGAGTCTCGAATGGGTTTCTCAGATGCTTGTCCCAGTGTCTCATCCCAAACTCTGAGACGCTGGTTCGAGCTTCTCAGAGTCTCGAACGAGTGACTCAGACGCTCGTCCCAGTGTCTCATCTCAAACTCTGAGACGCTGGTTCGAGCTTCTCAGAATCCCGAATGGGTTTCTCAGACGCTCGTCCCAGTGTCTCATCTCAAACTCTGAGACGTTGGAACGAGCTTCTGAGAAACTGATTCGAGATCAATGGAATAACTCAGACGATGAAATGAGCGTCTGAGAACCCCATTCGGAACTCTGAGAATCTCGAGCAAGCATCTCATGAGAAAAATGGGTTTCTCAGAGTCTCGACTTTGAGAATCTCAAGCCAGAGATATAACAAACTTACCCGTCCGATGTGCTTGAGCAACGAGCTGATTCGAAAGAGCTCCTCCACAGAGAACATCTGCCTACCACACCGTCCGCAGTTCAGCTTCCGATAGTACCTGGCCAGTTCCAGAAGAACTCCAGCAGGATTCCGTTCCGGGTGGAACAGATGAGGCACAGCTTCGTCACACGCACTAAATAAAGTTATTTGTTAATAGTTTAGTTCCATCTGACTGAGCACTGCAAAACAAACTACACAACCAGTATCGGTTCTTCTGTAGTAGATATGCGCATTATATGAATCCACAAAATAAGTAAAAATCTAATTTAGGTTTCACTGTTACCTTACCCGCACAGCGATTCGTGAGAAGATCATATCAGTGGATATTTGAGCGAATTGACTTAAAAAACACATTCTAATTAGAATCAGTGTCGGTAAAAGATGATGGGTGAGCTACATATTGACAGCAAGGGTGAGCTACATATTGACAGCTCATTTTCTAAATAATTAACTTCAGTGAAGTAACTTACTGAACATCATCAGTGTAGATCTCGTTCCTGGGGATGGAATGTCCTCCGCAATGGAAATGGTTCAGCGAATAGTACGCCTGAAAACGGTATTATTACCACGTCCCAGATAAATAGTTCAGCTACCTCAAATATCCCAGATGGGTTCAATAGCTACCTCAGATCTCCAAATCCCAGATAGACGTATAACTTACCTCAGATGTGAGGTAGCTATTGAACCCATCTGGGACAAATGGAACAAAAAAATATTGAAAACTCATTCATAACATGCCAAAGGCTGTGGGCATTTCATCCTATTCCCACATACTATAGAACAAGTGTTGGACAAAAAAAACCGATGAGCAGGAAAACGCATAAGACAACCTAGGTTTTTTTTTCTACCATCTATCTTCCTTGCCGAGTCTCTCTCAAAATTATAAGAGCAACACCAAAGACCAGTAAGGTCCGACTAAGCGACTAAAAGTAGTCCGTTTTAGCTTAACACGTTAAAATTTATGATTTCTCCATGTAAAGTAGACCGATTTTCTTAATTTCGGCGAAAAAGTAGTCCGTTTTTCGAATTTTTCTGACTATTCGGACAACTTTACTGGTGTATGTATGAGCAACACGTAAACTTCCAATTGAAAAAAAAAACTCACGAATCCGTCAGAATCCAGCCGAACCTTGAGCATCTCCATCCCAGCCATGAGCCGGTTGCGCGACTTTGCGGTCTGCATGTGAGACACTCGAGAAGTTCCGCTATGGAAGAATCTTGAGAGAAGAGCTCGTGCCTGAAGATCTTGAAAAGGCTGGGCCCGCACGAAGACATCCTGAAATTGACAGATACCGACAAGAAAACAAAGGGTAAATTTACGTATACTGACGGTTTCTCACACCTTAATTCATTATCTCGTCTCTAAAAACCTGGAAGTTTCAGATGTTTCCTTGGACATCTCAGATGCTGAAAACTCAGATACTAGATTGATAACCTGAAAAGTTTTTAATTGAGATACAAGCGGTTGTTCAAGAGTTTATCGAGTAAAGCATGTCTATGGAATGATGAAACTAAAACTACTAACCGGAACATCACGGTTCATCGCGAAGCTGGACTGAACTGGTCACTGAACTGGTCACTGAAAATGACGTATCAGGGATATGTTGGTGAATTCTATATCTAACCGGGTTTTTAGGTAGCCTAACCCTTTTTTGGTAACTAATTGTTTAGGTTACCTCAGTAGGTAACCGGTTGGTAACCTAAAATGAAAAACAGGTTACCTGTTTTTCTAACGCAAAACTTGGTTTTTACCGTTAGTTTAAACGGTAACCGGATTTTAGTTTTAGGTTACCTACAAGGTAACCTGAAAAAGAGGTTACCAGAAAAAGGGTTAGGTTACCTAAAAACCTGGTTAGTTGTAGAATTGGCTGGATATGTTTCTTTGATAACTCGAAGGGAATCAACAAGGTTAGGCGAATTACACAACCGACCAAATAGAACCCACCAAGGTACCAGGAATAAGTCATTTGAAATTAAAAGTCATTAATGTTAAAGTCATTCAAAAGTAAAAGTCATTAATTCACTTTTAGTCAGGATTTGAGAATTACGAAAATTGTTGATTCTCAACTGTGTCTGTACTTAATGACCTTTACTTTTAAACGACTTTTACTTTAATGACTTTCAATTCTGAATGACTTATTCTGGTTGCCACCAACCAAAAACCAACCAGGTGGCTTTCAAAACCAAGCGATGCCTTTTTACAAAACCAACCCGGTTGGTTTCGGTTGGTTGTATTACCCATAATAGAAAATATTCCAAACAATAAAAATTGAATAAATTAAAATAAATTAAAATAGTAGTATAATTAGGAACATAGAAGTTGTGAATTTATCAGACACTCAATCATGGTGAACCGGAACTACAGCTCGTGGGACGAATTCTGGATTTTTTAATTGCGTGCGAGATGCCGCACCCTCTCTTTACTTCGTAAGTCATTAACAAGAATTGAACGGAATCAGACAATATATGTCACGTATACCAAGAAACGAGAGTAAAAGCAAGGGTAAAAGTGTAAACGTGAATTAACGTTTAAGAAATGTACGGATTGAAAATAGCCTCACTAAGAAAGAGTGATAACTCTGAAATCCCTAACGAATACACACTTGCACACCAAAGACACAGATTAACATTATTATGTACGAATGAAACAATAAATGGAAAACTATGATCAGGAAAACATGTGATGGGAGGCCAATTACACATGTAACCGGGTTGCATGCAACCAAAATGCAACCAGGTTGCATGTGTACGAAACCAGTGGTTGCTTTCAAATGCAACCTGGTTGCATTTAAAATGCAACCGGGTTGCATCTAAAATGCAACCAAAATCACTTAACATAACCAAAAAGGTAAATTTGGTTGCATTTGAAAAGCAACCAGGTTGCATTTGAAAGCAACCAATGGTTTCGTACACATGCAACCTGGTTGCATTTTGGTTGCATGCAACCCGGTTGCATGTGTAAACCGCCGTGATGGGATAGAAGTGTAAGATAGAAATTTTGTTTTTAGTCTGTAACACATCATAGAGGAAAAAGCATGCAGTAGTAATAAAATAGAGGTAAATTATGACACCGTGTTAAAGGCACTAACATAGTCAGCTGTTTTCAAAGTTGAACTTTTTGCAATACATCTATTAAAAAATGGCATGGTGTCGCATGGTTCTCTTCTTCACTAATTGGGGTTACTTGTTTTTGGTTCTTCACGCCTATGACATGGTAATTAACCGTTCTAACATGCCAATGGTCATTGTTGCTCGCATGCACACCTATTACACACTAATTACTCTTGGATAACAAGCGTCGATGAACTTGTTCTGCCTTATTCAAATTAGCACCTCTTATTTGTGATTGATAGATGATGGAAAAGAAAACGAAAGATTTCTCGGCCAATTACACATGCAACCGGGTTGCATGCAACCAAAATGCAACCAGGTTGCATGTGTACGAAACCAGTGGTTGCTTTCAAATGCAACCTGGTTGCATTTAAAATGCAACCGGGTTGCATCTAAAATGCAACCAAAATCACTTAACATAACCAAAAAGGTAAATTTGGTTGCATTTGAAAAGCAACCAGGTTGCATTTGAAAGCAACCAATGGTTTCGTACACATGCAACCTGGTTGCATTTTGGTTGCATGCAACCCGGTTGCATGTGTAAACCGCCAGATTTCTCTTGTATAACTCGATAATCACAAATAACTTTCACGCAAACTCCGAAAGTAGAAAACTTCTAGTTTGACTCAGTTTTTGAAAATGTTAAATAGAGGATGTTGAGTTGAGCTTCCCATGTTCGTTTCAGTTCGTTCATCCGCTTATCCGAGTTCCTTTTCACAATTAACATACAGTAACCTTAATGGCAAACAACTTTATTCATATTCATTTTCTTCATTAAAATTTAAAAGTTGTATTATTTTCTATTTGCACATTCTTTGCATATTTAAAACAATGTGGTTACTTTCTTACTCGTGATTTTTCTATGGTCCGCGCTTTCATTTTTTAGTTACACGGCAAGTTTTGATAATTCTAACCTTGTTTCCAGGTTTCAATTCAAGGTACCAGGAATAAGTCATTCAAAATTAACAGTCATTAAAGTAAAAGTCATTTAAAAGTAAAAGTAATTAATTCTCTTCTAGTCAGGATTTGAAAATAACGAAATTTTTCGAAAATTTGTTTCTGATTCTCAACTGTTTCTGTACTTAATGACTTTTACTTTCAAATGACTTTTACTTTAATGACTTTTAATTTTGAAAGACTTATTCTGGTTGCCTCAATTCAAACTAGATATTTTTATATGTCGAACCTGAGACAGTGTTCGATTTACTAATGTTTTCATAATTGAAGGTGGTCTGATGTATTTTTGTTTTCAGTCTTTCATTGTCGAATATGACGCCGTGCTCCAATTCTGAAAAGGCCGTAGCAGTCGTGAAACCCAACAATCATGTTAGTACATTTATAAATTCAACCAATATGTAGTCTGAAAAGTTATTGTTCATTAAGTTTCAGTTTATCCATTCTCCTAAGGGACGAGTCTTTATTTTTAGCGTGGAAAAAAAGCTTTCATACACTCAATTTCCAGATAGTTTATTCACTGCTAAATGAGTAACTGATTATCAGTTATCTGAAAATTGATATATTTTGGTATTTTTCTGGAAGAACTCTGCTTGTGGTGGAAGTGATTTCTTGTCGAGGAAGGCCCTGTGTTGTGTTCACGTATTTGGTGTTGTAAGTGGTCCTATTTCAGATGCCGATGGGTTGTCTGCCGCAGTACCCTACTGCCCGGGAAACGCTCAGTGAACTACAGGTTAGTAATTTGGCGCTTACAAGCTCTAAGATGCGGTTCTGATTTAATGTAGATTTATCACTGGCTCTAATGTCTCAGATACTCCATCGGTGATCTCATATAAAAACTCTGAGACACTGGCTCAAGATTCCCAGAGTTCTGATTGGGTTTCTCAGACACTCGTTCCATTGTCTGAGATACTCTATCGGTGATTCCTGTGCTAAACTCTGAGACGCTGGCTCGAGATTCTCAGAGTTCTGATTGGGTTTACCAGACACTCGTGCCAGTGTCTTAGATACTTCATCGGTGATTCCTGTGCTAAACTCTGAGACGCTGAATCGAGACGCTCAGAATCTCAAATGGGTTTCTCAGACACTCGTGCCAGTGTCTTAGATACTTCATCGGTGATTCCTGTGCTAAACTCTGAGACGCTGGGTCGAGACTCTCAGAATCTCAAATGGGTTTCTCAGACACTCGTTCCATTGTCTGAGATACTCTATCGGTGATTCCTGTGCTAAACTCTGAGACGCTGGCTCGAGATTCTCAGAGTTCTGATTGGGTTTACCAGACGCTCGTTCTCTCAGATTTGGTGATCTCATTTTCAAATCTGAGACGCTGGCTCGAGATTCTCAGAGTTCCGAATGTTTGTATGTAAGATCACTAACGGAGAAGGATGTGTGTACCCGATATTCGAAAGGGAATTTTTCGCTTATTTTCAATAAATATATATTTTTGAACGTCGAAAATGTTAGTTTCATAGTTTCTTCTCAGTGAACTTGTTTGATCATAATACGTAATCGTTTTTCAGCGGCGCCTTAGACGTCAACAGCTGGAACCGAAAGAAACGAAGGCGAAATTGGTCACCCGAGCTGAGGCTCTCGCTTCAATTGATAAATACATTGCAGAGTGTCGTAATTAGCAGCATTGTCTAATGCAGCAAAGTAATAAATATTTTACAACATTGTCTGCAATCGAATTCTCGAATCTGAATTGTTCCATGTTGAAAATATTCCGCTCAAAAAAAATGTTGAAAATACTCCGCGAAAATACTCCAAAAAGTGTGAAAGCCTGATTTGAGACTCTGAGCGTCTCAATCTAGATCAAGTCGCTCAGAACCTCAAACCAGACTCTCAGACGCTTGACTGACATTCTGAGATAGTAGAGTGGACCGAACCCTGAGAGTCTAGATCAAGTCGCTCAGAACCTCAAACGAGACTCTCAGACGCTTGACTGACATTCTGAGATAGTAGCAAAACCGAACCCTGAGAGTCTAGATCAAGTCGCTCAGAGTCTCAAACCAGACTCTCAGATGCTCGACTGACATTCTGAGATAGTAGCGAAACCGAACCCTGAGAGTCTAGATCAAGTCGCTCAGAACCTCAAACCAGACTCTCAGATGCTTGACTGACATTCTGAGATAGTAGAGTGGACCGAACCCTGAGAGTCTAGATCAAGTCGCTCAGAACCTCAAACCAGACTCTCAGACGCTTGACTGACATTCTGAGATAGTAGCGAAACCGAACCCTGAGAGTCTGGATCAAGTCGCTCAGAACCTCAAACCAGACTCTCAGATGTTCGACTGACATTCTGAGATAGTAGCGAAACCGAACCCTGAGAGTCTAGATCAAGTTGCTCAGAACCTCAAACCAGACTCTCAGACGCTTGACTGACATTCTGAGATAGTAGAGTGGACCGAACCCTGAGAGTCTAGATCAAGTCGCTCAGAACCTCAAACCAGACTCTCAGACGCTTGACTGACATTCTGAGATAGTAGCGAAACCGAACCCTGAGAGTCTAGATCAAGTCGCTCAGAGTCTCAAACCAGACTCTCAGATGCTCGACTGACATTCTGAGATAGTAGCGAAACCGAACCCTGAGAGTCTAGATCAAGTCGCTCAGAACCTCAAACCAGACTCTCAGATGCTTGACTGACATTCTGAGATAGTAGAGTGGACCGAACCCTGAGAGTCTAGATCAAGTCGCTCAGAACCTCAAACCAGACTCTCAGACGCTTGACTGACATTCTGAGATAGTAGCGAAACCGAACCCTGAGAGTCTAGATCAAGTCGCTCAGAACCTCAAACCAGACTCTCAGATGTTCGACTGACATTCTGAGATAGTAGCGAAACCGAACCCTGAGAGTCTAGATCAAGTCGCTCAGAACCTCAAACCAGACTCTCAGATGCTTGACTGACATTCTGAGATAGTAGCGAAACCGAACCCTGAGAGTCTAGATCAAGTCGCTCAGAACCTCAAACCAGACTCTCAGATGCTCGACTGACATTCTGAGATAGTAGAGTGGACCGAACCCTGAGAGTCTAGATCAAGTCGCTCAGAACCTCAAACCAGACTCTCAGACGCTTGACTGACATTCTGAGATAGTAGAGTGGACCGAACCCTGAGAGTGTAGATCAAGTCGCTCAGAACCTCAAACCAGACTCTCAGACGCTTGACTGACATTCTGAGATAGTAGAGTGAACCGAACCCTGAGAGTCTTTCGCTACTATATCAAAATGTCAGTCGAGCAACTGAGAGTCTGGTTTGAGATTCTGAGCGTCTCGATATAGACTCTCAGGGTTCGGTCTACTCTACCAACTCAGACCGTCGTGGAAGCATCTGAGAGCCTGATTTGAGACTCTGAGCGTCTCGATCTAGACTCTCAGGGTTCGAATTCGCTACTATCTCAGATTGTCAGTCGAGCATCTGAGAACCTGGTTTGAGACTCTGAAAGCCTGATTTTGGCCTCTGAGCGTCTCGATCTAGACTCTCAGGGTTCGGTCTACTCTACTAACTCAGATCGTCGTGAAAGCATCTGAGAGCCTGATTTGAGACTCTGAGCGTCTCGATCTAGACTATCAGGGTTCGAATTCGCTACTATCTCAGATTGTCAGTCGAGCATCTGAGAACCTGGTTTGAGACTCTGAGAGCCTAATTTTGTCTCTGAGCGTCTCGATCTAGACTCTCAGGGTTCGAATTCGCTACTATCTCAGATTGTCAGTCGAGCATCTGAGAACCTCAGAGGCCAAAATCAGGCTCTCAGAGTCTCAAACCAGGTTCTCAGATGCTCGACTGACAATCTGAGATAGTAGCGAATTCGAAACCTGAGAGTCTAGATAGAGACGCTCAGAGGCCAAAAACAGGCTCTCAGAGTCTCAAACCAGGTTCTCAGATGCTCGACTGACAATCTGAGATAGTAGCGAATTCAAACCGTGAGAGTCTGGATCGAGACGCTCAGAGTCTCAAATCAGGCTCTCAGATGCTCGACTGACAATCTGAGATAGTAGCAAATTCGAACCCTGAGAGTCTAGATCGAGACTCTCAGAGTCTCAAATCAGGCTCTCAGAGTCTCGAACCAGGTTCTCAGATGCTCGACTGACAATCTGAGATAGTAGCGAATTCGAACCCTGAGAGTCTAGATCGAGACTCTCAGAGTCTCAAATCAGGCTCTCAGATGCTTTCACGACAATCTGAGTTAGTAGAGTAGACCGAACCCTGAGAGTCTGGATCAAGTCGCTCAGAACCTCAAACCAGACTCTCAGATGTTCGACTGACATTCTGAGATAGTAGCGAAACCGAACCCTGAGAGTCTAGATCAAATTGCTCAGAACCTCAAACCAGACTCTCAGACGCTTGACTGACATTCTGAGATAGTAGAGTGGACCGAACCCTGAGAGTCTAGATCAAGTCGCTCAGAACCTCAAACCAGACTCTCAGACGCTTGACTGACATTCTGAGATAGTAGCGAAACCGAACCCTGAGAGTCTAGATCAAGTCGCTCAGAGTCTCAAACCAGACTCTCAGATGCTCGACTGACATTCTGAGATAGTAGCGAAACCGAACCCTGATAGTCTAGATCAAGTCGCTCAGAACCTCAAACCAGACTCTCAGATGCTTGACTGACATTCTGAGATAGTAGAGTGGACCGAACCCTGAGAGTCTAGATCAAGTCGCTCAGAACCTCAAACCAGACTCTCAGATGCTTGACTGACATTCTGAGATAGTAGCGAAACCGAACCCTGAGAGTCTAGATCAAGTCGCTCAGAACCTCAAACCAGACTCTCAGATGCTCGACTGACATTCTGAGATAGTAGAGTGGACCGAACCCTGAGAGTCTAGATCAAGTCGCTCAGAACCTCAAACCAGACTCTCAGACGCTTGACTGACATTCCGAGATAGTAGAGTGGACCGAACCCTGAGAGTGTAGATCAAGTCGCTCAGAACCTCAAACCAGACTCTCAGACGCTTGACTGACATTCTGAGATAGTAGAGTGAACCGAACCCTGAGAGTCTTTCGCTACTATATCAAAATGTCAGTCGAGCAACTGAGAGTCTGGTTTGAGATTCTGAGCGTCTCGATATAGACTCTCAGGGTTCGGTCTACTCTACCAACTCAGACCGTCGTGGAAGCATCTGAGAGCCTGATTTGAGACTCTGAGCGTCTCGATCTAGACTCTCAGGGTTCGAATTCGCTACTATCTCAGATTGTCAGTCGAGCATCTGAGAACCTGGTTTGAGACTCTGAGAGCCTGATTTTGGCCTCTGAGGTTCTCAGATGCTCGACTGACAATCTGAGATAGTAGCGAATTCGAAACCTGAGAGTCTAGATCGAGACGCTCAGAGGCCAAAAACAGGCTCTCAGAGTCTCAAACCAGGTTCTCAGATGCTCGACTGACAATCTGAGATAGTAGCGAATTCAAACCGTGAGAGTCTGGATCGAGACGCTCAGAGTCTCAAATCAGGCTCTCAGATGCTCGACTGACAATCTGAGATAGTAGCAAATTCGAACCCTGAGAGTCTAGATCGAGACTCTCAGAGTCTCAAATCAGGCTCTCAGAGTCTCGAACCAGGTTCTCAGATGCTCGACTGACAATCTGAGATAGTAGCGAATTCGAACCCTGAGAGTCTAGATCGAGACTCTCAGAGTCTCAAATCAGGCTCTCAGATGCTTTCACGACAATCTGAGTTAGTAGAGTAGACCGAACCCTGAGAGTCTAGATCAAGTCGCTCAGAACCTCAAACCAGACTCTCAGACGCTTGACTGACATTCTGAGATAGTAGCGAAACCGAACCCTGAGAGTCTGGATCAAGTCGCTCAGAACCTCAAACCAGACTCTCAGATGTTCGACTGACATTCTGAGATAGTAGCGAAACCGAACCCTGAGAGTCTAGATCAAGTCGCTCAGAGTCTCAAACCAGACTCTCAGATGCTCGACTGACATTCTGAGATAGTAGCGAAACCGAACCCTGAGAGTCTAGATCAAGTCGCTCAGAACCTCAAACCAGACTCTCAGATGCTTGACTGACATTCTGAGATAGTAGAGTGGACCGAACCCTGAGAGTCTAGATCAAGTCGCTCAGAACCTCAAACCAGACTCTCAGACGCTTGACTGACATTCTGAGATAGTAGCGAAACCGAACCCTGAGAGTCTAGATCAAGTCGCTCAGAACCTCAAACCAGACTCTCAGATGTTCGACTGACATTCTGAGATAGTAGCGAAACCGAACCCTGAGAGTCTAGATCAAGTCGCTCAGAACCTCAAACCAGACTCTCAGATGCTTGACTGACATTCTGAGATAGTAGCGAAGAAACCGAACCCTGAGAGTCTAGATCAAGTCGCTCAGAACCTCAAACCAGACTCTCAGATGCTCGACTGACATTCTGAGATAGTAGAGTGGACCGAACCCTGAGAGTCTAGATCAAGTCGCTCAGAACCTCAAACCAGACTCTCAGACGCTTGACTGACATTCTGAGATAGTAGAGTGGACCGAACCCTGAGAGTGTAGATCAAGTCGCTCAGAACCTCAAACCAGACTTTCAGACGCTTGACTGACATTCTGAGATAGTAGAGTGAACCGAACCCTGAGAGTCTTTCGCTACTATATCAAAATGTCAGTCGAGCAACTGAGAGTCTGGTTTGAGATTCTGAGCGTCTCGATATAGACTCTCAGGGTTCGGTCTACTCTACCAACTCAGACCGTCGTGGAAGCATCTGAGAGCCTGATTTGAGACTCTGAGCGTCTCGATCTAGACTCTCAGGGTTCGAATTCGCTACTATCTCAGATTGTCAGTCGAGCATCTGAGAACCTGGTTTGAGACTCTGAGAGCCTGATTTTGGCCTCTGAGCGTCTCGATCTAGACTCTCAGGGTTCGGTCTACTCTACTAACTCAGATCGTCGTGAAAGCATCTGAGAGCCTGATTTGAGACTCTGAGCGTCTCGATCTAGACTATCAGGGTTCGAATTCGCTACTATCTCAGATTGTCAGTCGAGCATCTGAGAACCTGGTTTGAGACTCTGAGAGCCTAATTTTGGTCTCTGAGCGTCTCGATCTAGACTCTCAGGGTTCGAATTCGCTACTATCTCAGATTGTCAGTCGAGCATCTGAGAACCTCAGAGGCCAAAATCAGGCTCTCAGAGTCTCAAACCAGGTTCTCAGATGCTCGACTGACAATCTGAGATAGTAGCGAATTCGAAACCTGAGAGTCTAGATCGAGACGCTCAGAGGCCAAAAACAGGCTCTCAGAGTCTCAAACCAGGTTCTCAGATGCTCGACTGACAATCTGAGATAGTAGCGAATTCAAACCGTGAGAGTCTGGATCGAGACGCTCAGAGTCTCAAATCAGGCTCTCAGATGCTCGACTGACAATCTGAGATAGTAGCAAATTCGAACCCTGAGAGTCTAGATCGAGACTCTCAGAGTCTCAAATCAGGCTCTCAGAGTCTCGAACCAGGTTCTCAGATGCTCGACTGACAATCTGAGATAGTAGCGAATTCGAACCCTGAGAGTCTAGATCGAGACTCTCAGAGTCTCAAATCAGGCTCTCAGATGCTTTCACGACAATCTGAGTTAGTAGAGTAGACCGAACCCTGAGAGTCTAGATCGAGACGCTCAGAGGCCAAAATCAGGCTCTCAGAGTCTCAAACCAGGTTCTCAGATGCTCGACTGACAATCTGAGATAGTAGCAAATTCGAACCCTGAGAGTCTAGATCGAGACTCTCAGAGTCTCAAACCAGGTTCTCAGATGCTCGACTGACATTCTGAGATAGTAGCGAAACCAAACACTTGGAGTCGAGAGTCAGAGTCAGAGTTTGGAATAGGTTTCTCAGACGCTCGTTCTAGTCTCTCAGATACTTCGTCGTTGATTATTTTCGTATCAAAGTCTGAGATCGAAATTCTTTATTGTTATTCGACCAAAACAATATGGCAGCCTATATGCCCTAAATTCGATCGATGTGTTTGACCTGTCACCTCCGATTTTTTTCAGTCCTGGCACCTATTTTTCTCAATTTTATCGTTCACACTGAAAAAAAGCTGAAAATTCGTTAATGTAGAACATTTGGTGCCACTTTATGTTCTTAGATCAGATCGGGTTGAAATTGACTATTGTGCTCAAGTGAATAGAGATCAAGAATACATTTTTCAGATTTCTCATGTCTTCCCGGAGAGTAAC